>SJYG01001340.1:19148-40575 GCA_006410535.1 Litocranius walleri
CTCCTCCTCTCTTCTCCCCTTCCTCTCCTGCAGAGCTTTTCTTCAGGCAGAAACTCTACATGTTCCAGGGTGTCTGTCTTACTGGGGATGCTTCTGCAGAGCGGTCTGATACCCTTCATTCACATTTCAGGGGAAATGTTGCTGTTTTGACCATTTGGGGCTTATGGCTACTGGCTACTATGTTTATTTTCTTGTTAAAATATAAACCCATGGGTTTATATTGGACAGATGTTGACTTGCTTGGGCTGTTTTCTGTCTTTTTTTTATTACATAAAATCGGGAGGGGAGCAAGAAACTCCACATAGATCAGACTTGTTTTTATTAAATAAAATCAGGAGGGAAAAAAATGGAACATAATTGTTTTATTTGGGGAAAGGGTGCTTCTTTTCAGATGTATATTTAGTGTATGGTTTAAGCAAATGAATCAGGTTAGTTATGTGAGATGGTAAACAGTTAAGATTTATTTTCCATTGAAAGGCATGCAAGTGATGTTGATGAAATGTGGTGTGGAAAAGGTGATGTTTTCTAATATATTAAGGCACTCAGAGAATGTTGCACATATTTTTGTTTGCACACCCTTAAGACTTGCTGACTCTGTAGCTTATATTTAGTGTCATTATATTTAGTTTTGTTCATTTATATTTAGTTAATAGTTGCACCTTTTTGTTGTTTTCCTTTTTAACTTATATTTAGTCCTGTTAATGGTTGCTCCTTTGAGTGTCTGTGGTATCTTTACCAAAATATTCATTATAGGGTTGAAATGTAGCCAGAAAGTTTGGTTGGTACCTTTATAAAAACATCGACTGAAACCACATGTCCAACAATTGGATTATGCGCCAAGATTTCTGGTAGTTTGGACAAAGCATTTTTAGTGTTGCTGTGGCTGGGTTGGGCTTTGCTGGTGTCTCAGGGAGTAAAGAATCCATCCGCCAATCCAGGGTTCCATTCCTGAATCAGGAAGATTCCTTTGAGATAGAAGTGCAATCCACTCCAGTATTATTGCTGGAGAGTCTCATGGACAGAGGAGCCAGGTGGACTACAGCCGCTGGGGTCACAAAAGAGTTGGAAATGACTAACTCACCAAACAGCAACAGCAACAGTGCTGGATGAAATAATTGCCTCCCACCACCCCTTTTCATAAGTTAACAGAAAAACAGCCCATTCTGTTGGAAGCTGCATTAGGCATTACTGACAAAATAGAGGCACGGCCTAAACCCCCTCCCTTTGTGGCCTAAATCCCCTCCCCCAGAATGAAGGAGTTAGGCTTTGTGATTTTCCTTTCCTTAGCTGAGTTGACTGAAGAGAGTATTAAGGTGCTTATTGTTTTTGAGAGGAGCATGAGAAGGCATAAAGCCTTCCGCAGCTGTGCTAAAAGAATAATTCATAAAGTTAATCAGTGACATTTGTTCAAGCACTTTTACAAAAGAGTGTTCCAGAGTGAGCACAGAGGCCACAGCTTAAGACCATGGGAGAGATTCCTATCTGAAGCCTATTTGTGAGAACAGTGTTTATGACAAATGGGTTTGCTAAATTTAGGACGTAGGAATAATTAAAGTAGAAGCTAAAGATTTAAGGATTGTTATAATGTTAGCATATTCTACTATAGCTTATAGAAATTAGGGATTTTAGAGATATTATTAGCTAGAAGCCCTTTCTAAGAAATAGTGAGCTTAGGATACTAGGGTCAAACAGGACTTAGAAAGATAAGAATTAAAATGAGGAATGTGGTATGCAGCCCAGACATTAGCATGGCTTACATTGTATTCACAAGGACACATGAGAAAATGTAGATAAGAAAATCGCTGACGAAGGCACTCCTTTTGAGGGTCAACAATGATTTCTGAAAAAAATAATAAAATCTGGGTCAATGGGAACTAAAAATATCAAACTTCTGACCAATGCTTTTGTAAAAGTATAAAAGAGAATCATAAGCTTAAAATAAACAAGCAGTCCAAAAAAACTGAGAGGCTGCCTCAGTTTCTCACCAACACTGCCCATCCCTTCAGGTTGAATCCCTGGCTGCTGGAGCTGGACTCTGGCACCAGTCGTTGTATCTCTTGCCCTGCTGCCTGTGTTCATTGTGTGACATATCTATGTGGCCTTTCCTGTGAATACATCTGGGGAACATGAATATCCAAGATAAATATGAGCTTGTCTTGGCTAGGGGACTGATAAGGGGTTCTCCAACTTCATGGAGTGGAACCCTAAAGCTTTGATATCATGCAAATGCTGCTATTCAGCCATGGAATTTGCCTAAATGCTGCTTTGAGATCTGGTGTCATTTTCTGCCATTGAGGTCACTGGGGAATTTTTATCTGTGCCTTTTTCTCCTTGTGTATAAAGGCAGGAATTACTGGCCTCTTATCACCTTTCCCTAATAATGATGTGTTGTCAGATCACTGCATGCGAGGAGGGAGCCGAGAACACTCCGCCACTAAACAGATGACTCTGATGTATTTTTTAAACATTCACATATGTCAGAAGCACTCCAGCCAGGTGACCAACATCATACCATTGGTTCCTGCCCTTGGGGCGCTGGCAGCTGATGGTGATGGGCAGGGACCAGGAAAGCTCTGACAGTGGTGGCCCTGATGCAAGGAGGGAGGGCTGGAAACGAACGTCTGAATTGAGCTATCTGAAGACTGAGCCAGGTTGGAGACACAGATGTGGACCTATGTCAGTGATGCCAGGGCCTCCTAAAGAGGCTGCATGAGAAGATGCTCGGGGTGGGGGTAGGGGTTAGCCTGGGGCTAGGGTTGTGCATCTAGCCCAGATCCTGCCTTGCCTTTGAATAGCCAGGAGACCTTCTGTCATCACAGGCAGCCCACACAGGAGTACACAACAGCTCTTCAGGGACCTGAGTGTCACTCCCTGGCTGCTGGGAACACCTGAGGGTTGCAGAGTGAGGGCCTGATTGTAGAGCTGAGTTGCAGGGACCTTGGAGTGGTGGGAGGCAGAGACAGCTGTGGAGATGGAAAGGCTTGACCAGCACAGGAAAGCAGCTGCAGCTCAGCAAGGCTTCATTCAGTATCTGTTGTTCAATGGCTCAGTTTTTTCCGACTCCTGGTGACTCCATGGACTGTAGCACATCAAGCCTCATACTCATGTCCATCGAGTTGCTGATGTCATCCAAAAATCTCATCCTCTGTTACCCCTTCTCCTCCCACCTTCAATATTTCCCAGCATCTGGGTATTTTCCAATTAGTTCACAGCAGGTGGCCAGAGTATTGGAGCTTCACCTTCTGCATCAATTCTTCTGATTCAGGGTTGATCTCCTTTAGTATGGGCTGGATGGATCTCCTTGCAGTGCTAGTGGCTCTCAAGAGTCTTCTCCTAGTGTCTGTAGGGTGGTGTTTTTGCTGATTTCAAAAAACTTAATAAAAAATTGTTTGCAGTGTTGCCCTCCTCCAGCCTAGGCACACTGTCAGCATCACACAGACCTCTATTACCCTGTCTCCCAAAGTTCTAGGGGCTTCCTGCCTGGAGTTCATCTCGGTAGTACCCAGTACTCAGACCTGTCTGTCTCTAGTATACAGTGGGAAGCATTTGCAGGACTTTCCAGGCTCTCCTTTTATCTGCAAGGCCCTCCCCACTGCCATCCACTGTGACTTTTGCTTTAAAGATGCCCTCAAGCTCACTTTTATTTCCTAAGAAGTCTTCCCATGGTCAGTGTCACCTGCAGCCCACACATCTTGTGGTTCCCCTGTCATGGTGTCCTGCCTGCAGACCCAGTACTGTCAGGCCTACCATGCTTGCTGGGACCAAATGCAGGCAGTGTTTATATTCTGAAGCAGCAGCTGTTTTGCTTCATGTAGAAAGGTTAGGAAAATAACCCAGGACTCATATGATTTTTATTTATTTATTTATTTTTGAGAGAATAATTCTGTGAGATTATGAACATTTCACTTGTGTTAATTTTAATTATTCCTTTTTAAAAAATGAATTCTCAATATCTAGATCCATTTTCAATTTTCAGTGGTATCCTAGCATTTTTACTATTTGTTATCTAAACCTCTTCCTTAAAAAAAATATACATTACTTTCCATGTAAAATTATTTTAATAACAAAAGATACTGTGATTCCCTTGTGGCTCAGAGGTCAGAGTCTGCCCACAGTGCAGGAGACCTGAGGTTGATACCTGGGTTGGGGAGATCCCTGGAGAAGGAAATGCCAACCCACTCCAGTATTCTTGCCTGGAAATCCCATTGACAGAGGAGCCCAGTGGGCTACAGTTTCTTTTTCAAACAGATTAATTTTGGTGTACACTCTGAGTTTTCCTGGTGGCTCAGATGGTAAAGCATCTGCCTACAATGTGAGATACCTGCATTCAGTCCCTGGGTTGGAAAGATCTCCTGGAGAAAGAAATGACAACCTACTCCAGTACTATTAACTAGAAAATCCCACAGACAGAGAAGCCTGGTAGACTACAGTCCATGGAGTTGCAAAGAGTCGGACATGACTGAGCAACTTCACTTTCTTTCACTTTGTGGAAAAAGTTTCAGGGAACCCTACTTAGGATAGATAATTTGATTTGGAAACTAGACAAGCTAGTGTTTTACTAGTCAACACTATAGCTTTTCAGCATTTACATGGAAGGAATATTAGGCCATATTAAAAGTGACACTTCAGGTACTTTCCTGGTGGTCCAGTGGTTAAGACTCTCTGCTTCCAATGCAGAAGGCCTAGGTTTGATCCCAGATCAGGAACTAGGATCATGGATGTCACACAGCCAAAAGGAAGTCATTTTAGAAGAGTGAAATTGGCATGGAGAAATGCTCACCCAACCCACAAGGCTACAGAGAGAAAGACCCCACCAGGTCTTCAGGACTTTTTGAACTATCTGAAACAGGGGGAAAAAGATGCAGAAAGATGTTACTCATGGTCATCTTAAGATTATGGGTTATTCTCCTTTGTTGTCTTAACTGTCTTCTAGTTTTTAAATGTGCCATATTTTCTATAATATGCATATTTTTTGTAAGATGTCCAAGCTGCAGTAGACATTGGAGTAGAAAGGATGTCATTCCTATTTCTTGAGGTAACTAGTCATACTGTTAGCCTCCCAGTGGGCATGACTTGGACTCAGCCCCATTCCATTTGCGGAGATACTGGAGTTCAGAGCTTCCCGCACCAGCGGCATCAGCACTTCCATGTAACAGCCACATTTGTGCTCTTTTCTCCCGTGCATCACAGCTTACATGACTTTGCATATCTCTGGGCTGAGTTATCCCATCCTCCTCCCTCCCAGAAAGGGGCAGATATCTTTGCTGGTCTTCTGCAGGCAGGCTGACTTGTGTCTGGCTATGGCCCACAGTGAGGGAGGGCAGCATTTTTTCCATAGCTCTCAGGTCCACTCCTGTCTAATGTCTTCTGGGGGCTCTTCCTCCCCGAGGACTCAAGGGCACTTTAGCTTAGGTGTGGGTCTTCCCTACCTATACACATGAGGCGGTTAACCCTGAGCAGGTATTCCTTGTCCACTCACACTGGGACATCTTACTCGCCTGATTTGGCACATCCTGTGGCCCATGGCTGGTTGCTCAACTGAAAAGCATTTCCCTGCAATGCGGGAGACCTGGATTTGATTCCTAGGATCAGGAAGATTCCCTGGAGAAGGGAAATTCTTGCCTGGAGAAAATCCCATGAATGGAGGAGCATGGTAAGCTTACAGTCCATGGTATCACAAAGAGCCAGACATCACTCAGCGACTTCACTAGTTCACCGTGGCTTGTGCACCGTGCAGCCTATGTTTCAGTGGTTCCATGCTGGCAGTCTCCTAGTGGTTGAAAGCCACTCAAATACTTATTGGAGAAGGAAATAGAAACTTACTTCAGTATTCTTGCCTAGAGAATCTTATGGACTGTAGCATGCCTGCCACAATCCTTTGTCCATGGATTCACAACAGTTAAACACAACTTAGCGACTATACCACCAGCGACTGTTTATATTGTATAGAAGAAACACAAGTCTAAGATGAATGTCTTATATCGTCACTCCTGTGTCTATTCTACCTGAGAATTCTAAGTGGTGCCAAAGAGTTTGGTCCCCTGTGCTTTCATGCCCAATCTGGTCCCAATGACTAATGTCAGAGACAAGCTCTAGCCAAACATCCTCTTATCTCTCAACCAGGGGCCACTTTCCCAGCTGTGCAGTGCTTGCAGTTGCCTTGCAACTCAGGAGATGCCCGTACAACCCCTGGTCGCAGAAACAGGATTCCATATTTTGTGCAGCAAGGAAGCTTGAACACCACAACTAGATACAAGGGAAGATGTCACCTGATGCAACAAAGATCCTGGCATGCCACAACTAAGATCCAATGCAGCCAAATAAGTAAATATAAAAAAAATAAATACATTATTTTAAAAAAGGAAAACACACACACACACACACACACACACACACACACACACTGCTGTTTAGCCACCAGCGGAGCTGACAAGCTACCTGAAAAGTAAAAATCGCTGGGTTATGTCTGACTCTTTGTGGCCCTCTGGACAGTCCAGGGAAAATTATCCAAGCCAGAATACTTGAATGAGTAGCCTTTCCCTTCTCCAGGGCATCTTCCTAACCCAGGGATTGAAGCCAGGTCTCTTGAATTGCAGGCAGATTGTTTACCAGCTGAGCCACAAGAGAAGCCCAAGAATACTGGAGTGGATGGGTAGCTAATCTCTTCTCCAGGGAATTGTCTTAACCCAAGAAATTGAATCAGGATCTCCTTTATTTCAGGCGGATTCTTTACCAGCTGATCTATCAGGGAACCTCCCTTGATTCCCAAATATATTTATTATATTTGAGGCAAGTCTGAAGATCTGATAAGAGCACACACATTTTAGGAAAATTCACTGTTCACAGTAGCCCCAGTTCCTCACTTAGAGCTTGTGGGTACAACTCTTTCCACTGTATTTTCATTTGTTTTTAAAAGCCATAATTAGTACTGTGAACATTGGCTGTGTCTTCTCAAAGTAGGAACACGTATCTGTGTATGGAACTTGTTGTTCAGTCATGAGGTTGGGTTTGATTCTTTGTGATCCCATGCACTTCAGGCTTCTCTGTCCATGTGATTCCCAGGCAAGAATATGGGAGTGGGTTGTCATTTCCTCTCCAAGGGATCTTCCCGACCTAAGGATGGAAGCTGCATCTCCTGAGTCTCTTTTCATTGGCAGGTTGCCTCGACCACTGAGCCACCTGTGAAACCCATGTGTAGACATCCTTGGCTGAATTGTGCTTCACAGATACTGGTGTTTTGTTTTTAACAAATTAAAAATTGTGGCAGCCGTCTCAAGCTGTTATTGCCATTAGTTAGTCTGTTAGAAATATTCTTGCAACTGTACTTGCTCACTTTGTTTTTTTGTGTCTCAGTCAGTCAGTTCAGTCACTCAGTCGTGTCCGACTCTTCGCGACCCCATGAATCGCAGCGTGCCAGGCCTCCCTGTCCATCACCATCTCTCGGAGTTCACTTAGACTCACGTTCATCAAGTCAGTGATGCCATCAAGCCATTTCATCCTCGGACGCCCCCTTCTCCTCCTGCCTCCAATCCCTCCCAGCATCAGAGTTTTTTCTAATGAGTCAACTCTTCACATGAGGTGGCCAAAGTACTGGAGTTTCAGCTTTAGCATCATTCCTTCCAAAGAAATCCCAGGATTGATCTCCTTCAGAATGCAATGGTTGGATCTCCTTGCAGTCCAAGGGACTCTCAAGAGTCTTCTCCAACACCACTGTTCAAAAGCATCAATTCTTTGGTGCTCAGCCTTCTTCACAGTCCACCTCTCACATTCATACATGACCACAGGAAAAACCATAGCCTTGACTAGATGGACCTTAGTCAGCAAAGTAATTCTCTGCTTTTGAATATACTGTCTAGGTTCGTGAAAACTTTTCTTCCAAGGACTAAGCGTCTCCTCATTTCATGGCTGCAGTCACCATCTGCAGTGATTTTTGAGCCCCCCAAAATAAAGTCTGACACTCTTTCCACTGTTTCCCCATCTATTTCCCATGAAGTGATGGGATCGGATGCTGTGATCTTCGTTTTCTGAATGTTGAGCTTTAAGCCAACTTTTTCATTCTTCTCTTTCACTTTCATCAAGAGGCCTTTTAGGCCCTCTTCACTTTCTGCCATAAGGGTGGTGTCATCTGCATATCTGAGGTTATTGATATTAATCCCGGCAATCTTGATTCCAGCTTGTTTCTTCCAGTCCAGTGTTTCTCATGATGTTCTCTGCATACAAGTTAAATAAACAGGGTGACAGTATACAGCCTTGGTGTACTCCTTTTCCTATTTGGAACCAGTCTGTTGTTCCATGTCCATTTCTAACTGTTGCTTCCTGACCTGCATACAGATTTCTCAAGAGGCAAGTTAGGTGGTCTGGTATTCCCATCTCGTTCAGAATTTTCCACAGTTTATTGTGATCCACAAAGTCAAAGGATTTGGCATAGTCAATAAAGCAGAAGTAAATGTTTTTCTGGAACTCTCTTGCTTTTCCATGATCCACCAGATGTTGGCAAATTGATCTTTGGTTCCTCTGCCTTTTCTAAAACAGCTTGAACATCAGGGAGTTCTCAGTTCACATACTGCTGAAGACTGGCTTGGAGAATTTTGAGCATCACTTTACTAGCATGTGAGATGAGTGCAATTGAGCGGTAGTTAGAGCATTCTTTGGCATTGCCTTTCTTTGAGATTGGAATGAAAACTGTCCTTTTCCAGTCCTGTGGCCACTGCTGAGTTTTCCAAATTTGCTGGCATATTGAGTGCAGCACTTTCACAGCATCATCTTTCAGGATTTGAAATAGCTCAACTGGAATCCCATCACCTCCACTAGCTTTGTTTGTCGTGATGCTTTCTAAGGCATTTTGGTAATTCTCACAGTTTTTCAAACTTTTTTTTAGCATCACATTTGTTATGGTATCTGTGGTCAGTGATCTTTGATTTTACTCAAAGACTCAGAAGGCCCAGATGATGGTTAGCATTTTTTAATTCAAAATGAGATTTGTACATTGTTTTCTTAGACATATTATTGCATACTCAGTAGACTCAAGTATAATGTAAACACAATTTTATATGCACTGGGAAACCAAAGCATTCCTATGTCTAGCTTTATTACAATATTTGATTCATTGTGAGGGTCTGGAACCCAACTTAGAATATCTCTGTGGTCTGCCTATATTAACTTTTAAAATAGGATGATAAACTTACTCCTCTCACTATGGAGATTCCCCCAGTAAACCAGCTGGTTTCCCACTGTTTCTAGTTACAGAGTTGCAGTAAGTTGCCACACAGTGTGAAGCCTTTGCTTTTCTGAGCCTTTCTTTACTTTGCCTGCAGTGTGTCTAGTTTTGTCCCTTCACCTGATTACCTGTGAAGAAAGATGAAAGATATTTTGGGTATTATAGCATAGAAAAAGCCTTCTGAAAATGAAGTTCACATGGCCAGAAGCTTCCTTATGAGGATTTTGAGAAACTCTATGAGGTACAGTCTTGGTTTCACGATCACTTTACTCCCAAGGTGCAATGAATTCATCCATTCTCTGCTTCAATGCATAGGCTTTCAAGGCAACACATTCTGCATTTGTGGCACCCATAGGGATTTTTTTTCTCTCTCATTAATTATTTGAGTAATTGGAAGGTTTGTGTTATAAATACTTTCTTTGTTTTCATTAATATTTATTATTGCATAATAATCTTTACTCTTCTTGCCTGTTGGAAGAATGTTTGACATGCATAAGGTATTTAGAATCACAACTGAGCCTCTAAGTTGTGTTTTAGACTCAGTTGCGCCCTTTAGCTCTGATTTGAAGTTGTCCATGACAAAGCTATACCTGTCCTAAATTGCAGGAGGAAGAGAGGCATATGTGCACCATCTCCTCACCCTGCAGCTTGCACTGGAGGCTCCGTGACATTCTTAAGGGCAGCTGCAAAGATCTGCAACACCTGGGCAAGTGTGGTCAAATCATAATAAGCCGTCATGGATGGTGGTGAACATGGTGGGGGAAGGGAAGGCTCCTACCAAATTCAAAAGCCCTGGGGAAAATGGACTGGAACCTGCTGGTCTAGAGCATGATAATGCTGACCATGGGGACCCTTAGATGACTTAAGACACTCTGACAGGCTTACAGCAATATATGTTCATTGGTCCCCATTAGGGCTTCCCTGGTGGCTGAGATGGCAAATAATCTTCCTGCAATGCAAGAGACTGGGGTTCAATCCCTGGACTGGGAAGCTCTCTGGAGAAGGGAATGGCAACCCAGCCCAGTGTCCTTGCCTGGAGAATCCCATGGACAGAGAGGAGCCTGGCAGGCTACAGTCCAATGGGTTGTGAAGAGTGAGCTAAGACTGAGTGACTAACACACACACACACACACACACACACACACACACACACACACACACACACCTCAGTCTCATGGACAGAGGAGCCTGGGTTTGCAAAGATGTGGATATGACTGAATGACAAACACACACACACACACGTGCACAGAGACCCCACTGAACTCTGACAGGCTCAGAGAAATGCGTGTCCAGTGGTCCAGATAGCACTTCCTTGGTGTCTCAGATAATGAATAATCTGACTGCAATGCAAGATACATGTATTTGAGCCCTGAGTCAGGAAGATCCCCCAAAGAAGGGAATGGCAACCCACTTCAGTATTCTTGCCTGGAGAATCCCATGGGCGGATGAGCCTGGAGGGCTACAGTCCATGGGGTTGCAAAGAGTCATATACAGCTGAGTGACTAACATACATACACACACACACCAATCCCATGGACAGAGGAGCCTGTCAGGCTACAGTCCATGGGTCTGCAATATGACTGAGTGACTAACACTAATATACACACACACCCATATGACTGAGTGATGAGCACACATACACACACAGACACACACACACTCCCTGTTGACTCCAGGACAGCCATGTTCACTTAAGTTCAGTAAGTGGATAAATAAATGCACCCAACACTGTGGCACCAAGCTCAGCTTTCTGCAGCTCATGCCCTCTCTTCAAGGAGGACAAGGGTGTCTGTAAAGTTGTACTGACATGAAAAAGACAAAAGATGCTGCTGTAGTTTTGGTTGGGAAGACAGGAAAAGGAAGGCAAGATGTATATATTTTCTTACCTAGAATAAATTTGGCAGACTTCCCTGGCAGTCAAATGGTTACAGCCCAGCTTCCAGTACAATGGCTGTGGGCTTTTATCCCCAGTCAGGAAACCAGGATTCCATATGCTGAAAAACAACAACAACAACTTTAAAATGTGATTAAAAAAATAATTTTGGCAGCCTCAGGGCTGGTTTGCCCCTGGGAGCCAGTGACTGTCACACTGTGCTCAGGTCAGTTCTCCAGTAATGAACCTGTGCCAGAAGTGTTGGTGCCCAGATGTTAACAGGAAGCACCTGACAGTGATGCCATGAATCACACAAATGGTTTCCACCTCTCAGTTCTTTCTTGGCAGGAATGATTCTTGGTGTGAAGTCCCTGAGTCACCTGAATCTCCACACACACACACACCCTGCCCCCACCCCACAGAAGGAATGAGCTGAGCTGGAAGTACACTGCTGGCACACCACTAAGTTCTCTGATAGCCAGTCTGAGCCAGCTGTATCTCTGTTTCCCTGCCTGGGCACCTGCCCCTCTCTGCTGGGCCATTACCAGTCCAGGTAGGTTCACTTTCTGCCTTCTCCCACCCCTGGGGTCCAGGGAGCTCCTTTCACTTTCTGCCACACTGCTGACAGCCCTGCCCTGTCATCACCATGTGTTTCCTTTTTTATCTTCATTTTACATTGTAGTTCATTTATGGTACTCTTCATTTCAGCTGTGCAGCATAGCGATTCCCAGTTTTTCTAGATGCTATTCCCATTTAATGGCCTTGAGGATAGNCACTGCTGACAGCCCTGCCCTGTCATCACCATGTGTTTCCTTTTTTACCTTCATTTTACATTGTAGTTCATTTATGGTACTCTTCATTTCAGCTGTGCAGCATAGTGATTCCCAATTTTTCTAGATGCTACTCCCATTTAATGGCTTTGAGGGTAGCCCAGCTGGGAAAGTATCTGTCTTGCAATGAAGGAGACCCTGGTTTGATTCCTGGGTCCAGAAGATCCCCTGGGGAAGGGAAAGGCTACCCACTCCAATGTTCTTGGACTGCAGGAGATGCCAGTTCGATTCCTGAGTTGGGAAGATTCTCTGGGTAACAGACAGACTACCCACTTCAATGTTCTCGGTCTTCCCTGGTGGCTCAGCTGGTAAAGAATCCATCTGCAAGGTGGGAGTTCTGGGTTCAGTCCCTGGCTTGGGAAGATCCCCTGGAGGAGGGCATGGCAACCCCCTCTACTAATCTGTTCTGGAGAATCCTCATGGACAGAGAATCCTGGCAGGCTACTGTCCATGGGGTTGCAGACTGGGATGCAACTTGAGCAACTAAGCACAGCACACACAAACTCCATTTAAAGTTATTGTAAAATACTGGCTATGTTCCTTGTGCCATACAATATATTTTTGTAACATATATATTTTTTCATTTGTGCTTTACTGCCCTACCTCTATTCTGCCTCTCCCGTCTCTCCTCCACCAATTGGTAACCACTGATTTTTTCTGTATTGTCAGGGAACTTGTAACTTTATGGGATCAAATACGTTTCCTTTCTTTGTGTGCCATTACTCAAGGACTCTTTTTTCCTCTTCAGTTCATGGTAAATAGGAACGAGCAAAGTGGCACACAGTTCTCAGGATTGAGATCATGGGAAAGAGCACCTGCTTGGATTCTCTTCAGTGATTCCCTTCAGTGATCTTTTACTTAAAGGATTATTCATTTTTTTGCAACTGGTGGAATTTCATTCTTTTTAACAGCTGAGTAATCTGTGAAGAAAGCTGAGCACTGAAGAATTGATGGTTTTGAACTGTGGACGACAGAGGATGAGATGACTGGATGGCATCACCGACTCGATGCACGAGTTTGAGTAAGCTCCAGGAGTTGGTGATAAACAGGGAAGCCTGGTGTGCTAAGACCCATGGGTTCACAAAGAGTCGGACATGACTAAGCAACTGAATTGAACTGAACTGAACTGAATCATTCTATTGACAATATATAAGCATGCATTTCTGCAAATAAAGTACCCTTGTTTCACTCGAGACTTGGGTCACCTGCGTCCTTCTCATCGATGCTAGTCCCCAGGTCCCGGTCTATGAAGACCGTGAACTGTATATCTGTGAGTCTGCTTCTGTTCTACCATTGTTGTTGTTTTTTGATTCCACATATAAATAGCATTATGCTGTATTTGTTTTTCTCCATCTTAGTTACCAGCAAATTTGGAAAACTCAGCAGTGGCCACAGGATTGGAAAAGGTCAGTTTTCATTCCAATCTCAAAGAAAGGCAATGCTAAAGAATGCTCAAAATACCCAACAGTTGCACTCAACTCACACGCTAGTAAAGTAATGCACAAAATTCTCCAAGCTAAGCTTCAGCAATGCATGAACTGTGAACTTCCAGATGTTCAAGCTGATTATAGAAAAGGCAGAGGAACCAGAGATCAAATTGCCAACATCCAATGGATCATGGAAAAAGTAAGAGAGTTCCAGAAAAATATCTATTTCTGCTTTATTGACCATGCCAAAGCTTTTGACTGAGTGGATCACAATAAACCGTAGAAAATTCTGAAAGAGATGGTTATACCAGAGCCCTGACCTGTTTCTTGAGAAACCTATATGCAGGTCAGGAAGCAATAGTTAGAACCGGACATGGAACAACACCTGGGTTCCAAATAGGAAAAGGAGGACGTCAAGGCTGTACATTGTTACTCCAGTTATTTAAGTTATATGCAGAGTACATGAGAAACACTGGGCTGGAAGAAGCATGACCTGGAATCAACATTGCACGAGAAATATCTATAACCTCAGATATGCAGATGACACCACCTTTATGGCTAAAAGTGAAAAGGAAATAAAGAGCCTCTTGATGAAAGTGAAAGTGGAGAGTGAAAACATTGGCTTAAAGCTCAACATTCAGAAAACAAAGATCATGGCATCTGGTCCCATCACTTCATGGAAAATAGATGAGAAAACAGTGGAAACAGTGTCAGACTTTATTTTTTGGGGGTCCAAAATCACTGCAGATGGTGACTGCAGCCATGAAATTAAAAGACGCTTACTCCTTGGAAGAAAACTTATGACCAACCTAGATAGCATATTCAAAAGCAAAGACATTATTTGGCCAACAAAGGTCCATCTAGTCAAGGGTATGGTTTTTCCAGTGGTCATGTATGGATGTAAGAACTGGACTGTGAAGAAGGCTGAGGGCCAAAGAATTGATGCTTTTGAACAGTGGTGTTGTAGAAGACTTTTGAGAGTCCCTTGGACTGCAAGGAGATCCAACCAGTGCATTCTGAAGGAGATCAATCCTGGGATTTCTTTGGAAGGAATGATGCTAAAGTTGAAACTCCAGTACTTAGGCCACCTCATGTAAAGAATTGACACATTGGAAAAGACTCTGATGTTGGGAAGGATTGGAGGCAGGAGGAAAAGGGGACAACAGAGGATGAGATGGCTGGATGGCATCCCTGACTCGATGGACGTGAGTCTGAGTGGACTGCTGTGATCATGGGGTTGTAAAGAGTCGGACACGACATAGTGACTGACCTGAACTGATGAACATTAGGGTGCATGTTATCTTTTTGAATTAGTGTTCTTCTTCTTCTTTTTTGCTATATACCAAAAATTGAAATTGCTGTATCCTATACTAGTTCTCTTTTTAGCTTTCTAGGAACTTAGATGCTGTTTTCCACAGTGATTGCACCAGTTTACCTTCTCTCTAATAGTGAACTAGGGTTTCCTTTTCTCCGTATCCTCACCAACATTGGTTGTTTTCTTGTTGATGACAGTCCTTCTGACAGGTGTAAATGTATATAATTCACTGTGGTTTTGATTTGTATTTCTCCAATTATCTTGCTGAGCATCTTTTCATGTGTCATCTATATGTCTCCTTGGGGAAAATGTCTATTCAGGCTTTCTAACCATGGTTTTTTAAAATGTATCTTTGGCCATGCAGCATATCGGATCTTAGTTCCTGAATGGAGGATCAAATTCTTCACCCCTGCAGGAGAAAGGCAGAGTCTTAACAGCTGGACTGCCAAGAAAGTCCCTTCTTCACATTTTTTAGTCAGGTATTATTTTTTCAGATAGAGTTGGATGGCTGTTTGTATTTTACATATTAATCCCTCATTGGTCATGTCAAATATGTAGACAATATATTTTCTCTCACTCAGTAGGTTAACTTTCTTTTTATATATATTTTAATTTAAATTTGTTTATTTTAATTGGAGGCTAATTACTTTGCAATATTGTATTGGTTTTGCCATACATCAAGATGAATCTGCAATGGGTGTACATATGTCTGCCATCTGGAACCTGTCTCCCAACTCCCTCTCCATACCATCCCTCTGGATCATCCCAGTGCACCAGGTCCAAATATCCTGTATCTTGCATCAAATCTGGACAGGCGATCATTTGTTCTATGGTATTATACGTTTAAATGCGATTCTCCCAAATCATCCCACGTTCTCCCTCTCCCATACAGTCCAAATGATTGTTCTATACATCTGTATATCTTTTGCTGGTTCACATACAGGGTTATCGTTACCGTCTTTTTAAATTCCATATATATGTTTTAGAATAATGTATTTTTTTTTCCTGGCTTACTTTACTCTGTATAATAGGCTCCAGTTTCATGCATCTCATTAGAAGTGGTTCAAGTGCATTCTTTTTAATGGCTCAGTAATATTTCATCGTGTATATGTACCACAACTTGCTTATCCATTCATCTGCTGATGGACATCTAGGTTGCTTCCATGTCCTGGATATTATAAACCATGCTGCGATGAACACTGGGGTAAATGTGTCTCTTTCAATTCTGGTTTCCTCGGTGTGTATGCCCAGCAGTGGGATTGAGAGGTCATAAGGCACTTCTATTTCCAGTTTTTTAAAAGGTATTTCCACACTGTTTTCCATAGTGGTTGTACTAGTTTGCATTCTCATCAACAGTATAAGAGGGTTACCTTTTCTCCACATCCTCTCCAGCATTTATTGCTTATAGACTTTCGGATTGCAACTATTCTGACTGATGTGAAATGGTACCTCATTGTGGTTTTCATTTGCATTTCTCTGACAATGAATGATGTTGCACATCTTTACATGTGTTTGTTCACCATCATATGTCTTCTTTGGAGAAATGTCTATTTAGTTATTTGGCCCATTTTATGATTGCGTTGTTTATTTTTCTGGAATTGAGCTGCAGGGATTCCTTGTATATTTTTGAGGTTAATTTTTTTGTCAGTTGCTTCATTTGCTACTATTTTCTCCCATTCTGAAGAATGTATTTTCACCTTGCTTATACTTTCCTTTGTTCTGCAGGTTTTAATATTACTTAGGTCCATTTGTTTGTTTTTGTTTTTATTTTCAATATTCTGGGAGGTGGGTCACAGAAGATTCTGCTGTGATTTATGGTGGAGAGTGATTTGCCTATGTTCTCCTCTAGGAGAGTTGCTAGTCTTACGTTTAGATATTTAATCCATTTTGAGTTAATTTTTTGCATGGTGTTAGAGAGTGTTCTAGTTTCATTCTTTTACACGTGGTTGACCCGTTTTCCCCACACGCCTTATTCAAGAAAATTGTCTTTTCTCCATTGTATATTCTTGCCTCCTTTGTGTGCACAAGGTGTGCATAGGTGTGGGGATTTATCTCTGGGCTTTCTATTTTGTTCCACTGATCTACATTTCTGTCTTTGTGCCAGTACCATACTGTTTTGATGACTGTAGGTTTGTAGTAGAGCCTGAAGTCAGACAGGTATATTCCTCCAGTTCCATTCTTCTTTCTCAAGATTGCTTTGGCTATTTGAGGTTTTCTGTTCTTCCATGCAAATTGGGAAACTATTTGTTCTAGCTCTGTGAAAAATACCATTGATAGCTTGATAGAGATTAAATTGAATCTATAGATTGCTCTGGGTAGTATACTCATTTTCACTATATAGATTCTTCTGATTCATGAATATGGTATATTTCTCCATATTACCCCATTAATGTCCTCTTCATAATACCCCAATAATGTCCTCTTTGATTACTTTCACCACTGTTTTATAGTTTTCTATACATTCAGTTCAGTTCAATCCAGTTCAGTCGCTTAGTCGTGTTCAATTCTTTGCGACCTCATGAATCGCAGCACGCCAGGTCATCCTGTCCATCACCATCTCTGAGTTCACTCAGACTCACGTCCATCGAGTCAGTGATACCATCCAGCCATCTCATCCTCGGTCGTCCCTTTCTCCTCCTGCCCCCCAATCCCTCCCAGCATCAGAGTCTTTTCTAACGAGTCACCTTTTTGCACGAGGTGGCCAAAGTACTGGAGCTTCAGCTTTAGCATCATTTCTTCTGAAGAAATCCAAGGGCTGATCTCCTTCAGAATGGACTGGTTGGATCTCCTTGCAGTCCAAGGGACTCTCAAGAGTCTTCTCCAACACCACTGTTCAAAAGCATCAATTCTTTGGCGCTCAGCCTTCTTCACAGTCCAACTCTCATATCCATACATGATCACCATAAAAACCATAGCCTTGACTAGATGGACCTTAGTTGGTAAAGTATTCTCTCTGCTTTTGAATATACTCTAGGTTTGTGATAACTTTTCTTCCAAGGACTAAGCGTCTTCTCATTTCATGGCTGTAGTCACCATCTGCAGTGATTTTGAAGCCCTCCCCCAAAAAATCTGACACTGTTTCCCCGTCTATTTCCCATGAAGTGATGGGATCAGATGCCATGATCTTCGTTTTCTGAATGTTGAGCTTTAAGCCAACGTTTTCACTCTCCTCTTTCACTTTCATCAAAGTTGGTGTCATTTACATATCTGAGGTTATTGATATTTCTCCCCGCAATCTTGAATCCAGCTTGTGTTTCTTCCAGTCCAGTGCTTCTCATGATGTTCTCTGCATATAAGTTAAATAAGCAGAGTGACAATATACAGCCTTGATGTACTCCTTTTCCTATTTAGAACCAGTCTGTTGTTCCATTTCCAGTTCTAACTGTTGCTTCCTGACCTGCATACAAATTTCTCAAGAGGCAGGTTACGTGGTCTGGTATTCCCATCTCTTTCAGAATTTTCCACAGTTTATTGTGGTCCACACAGTCAAAGGCTTTGGCATAGTCAATACAGCGGAAGTAGATGTTTTTCTGGGACTCTGTTGCTGTTTACATGATCCGGTGCATGTTGGTAATTTGATCTCTAGTTCCTCTGCCTTTTCTAAAACCAGCTTGAACATCGGGGAGTTCATGGTTCACGTATTGCTGAAGCCTGTCTTGGAGAATTTTGAGCATGACTTTACTAGCATGTGAGATGAGTGCAATTGTGCAGTAGTTTGAGCATTCTTTGGCATTGCCTTTCTTTGGAACTGGAATGAAAACTGACTTTTTCCAGTCATGTGGCCACTGCTGTTTTCCAAATTTGCTGGCATATTGAGTGCAGCACTTTGACAGCATCATCTTTCAGGATTTGAAATAGCTCAACTGGAATTCCGTCACCTCCACTAGCTTTGTTCGAAGTGATGCTTGGGCCTTTAATTTCTTTAGCTAGGTATATTCCTAAGTATTTTACTATTTTCTTTGCAGTGGTGAATGGAATTGTTCCCTTAATTTCTCTTTCTATTTTCTCATTATTAGTGTATAGGAATACAAGGGATTTTTGTGTTGATTTTATATCCTGCAACACTACTATTTTCATTGATTAGCTCTAGTAATTTTCTGGTGGGGTCTTTAGGCTTTTCTGCATAGAGGATCATGTCATCTGCAAACAATGAGAGTTTTACTTCTTTTCGAATTTGAATTTTTCTTTCTTTCTTTTTAATGTTTTAATTTTTAATTACCCTCCCCATATCATCTCTCTGGGTCATCCCAGTGCACCAACCCCAAGCATCCTTCTGCTCTGATTGTTGTGGCCAAAATTTCCAGAACTATGTTGAATAGTAGTGACAGTGGGCACACTTGTCCCACTTTCTTGTCTTGCTCCTGACTTTAGGGGAAATGCTTTCAATTTTTCACCACTGAGGATAATGTTTGCTGTGTGTTTATCAATTATAGCTTTTATTATGTTGAGGTTTGTTCCTTCTATTCCTGCTTTCTGCAGAGTTTTTAGCATAAATAGATATTGAATTTTGTCAAAGGCTTTCTTTGCATCTACTGAGATAATCATACCACTTTTCTTTTTCAGTTTGTTAATGTGGTGAATTACGTTGACTGATTTGCGGATTGAAGAATCCCTGTATCCCTGGGATAAAGCCCACTTTGTCATAGTGTATGACTTTTTTAATGTGTTGTTGGATTCTGACTGCTAGAATTTAAAGTTTTTTGCATCTATGTTTATCAGTGCTATTGGCCTGTAATTTTCTTTTTTTGTGACATCTTTGTCAGGTTTTGGTATTAGGGTGATGGTGGCCTCATAGAATAATTTTGAAAGTTTACCTTCAGCAATTTTCTGGAAGAGTTTGAGCAAATAAGTGTTAACTCTTCTTTAAATTATTGGTTGAATTCAGCTGTCAAGCCCTCTGGACCTGGGCTTTTGTTTGCTTGAAGATGTCTGATTACAGTTTCAATTTCTGTGCTTGTGATGGGTCTGTTAAGATTTTCTATTTCTTTCTGGTTCAGTTTTGCAAAGTTGTACTTTTCTAAGAATTTGTCAATTTCTTCCACATTGTCCATTTGATTGGCATATAATTCATGGTAGCAGTCTCTTAGGGTCCTTTGTATTTCTGTGTTGTCTATTGTGATCTCTCCATTTTCATTTCTAATTTATTTGATTTTTCTCCTTTTGTTTCTTGATGAGTCTGGTTAATGGTTTGTCAATTTTATTTATCCTTTCAAAGAACCAGCTTTTGGTTGTTGATTTTTGATATGGTCTCTTCTGTGTCTTTGCATTTATTTCTGCCCTAATTTTTAAGACTTCTTTCCTTCTACTAACCCTGGGTTCTCCATTTCTTCCTTTTCTAGTTGTTTTAGGTGTAAAGTTAGGTTATTTATTTGACTTTTATCTTGTTTCTTGAGGCATGCTTGTATTGATATGAACTTTCACATTTGCACTGCTTTTACGGTGTCTTACAGGTTTTGGGTTGTTGTGATTTCATTTTCATTCCTTTCTGTGCATATTTTGATTTCTTCTGTGATTTGTGGGTTTTTAACCAGCTTGTTATTCAGCTGCCATATGTTGGAATTTTTAATAGTTTTCCTCCTGTAATTGAGATATAATTTTACTGCATTGTATTCAGAAAAGATGTTTTGAATGATTTATATTATTTTTTGAATTTATGAAGGCTAGATTTACGGCCCAGGACATGATTTATCCTCGAGAAGATTCCATGTACACTTGAGAAAAAAGGTGAAATTCATTGTTTTTGGGTCCTATCTCAATTGGGTCTAACTGCTCTATTGTATCATTTAAAGTTTGTGTTTCCTTGTTAATTTTCTGTTTAGTTGATCTCTCCATAGGTGTGAGTGGGGGTATTAACGTTTCCCTGTATTACTGTGTTATTGTTAATTTCCCCTTTCATATTTGTTAGCATTTGTCTTACTTGTTAGCGTTTGTCTTACATACTGTGGTGCTTCTATGTTGGGTGCATATATATTATAATTGTTATATCTTCTTCTTATATTGATCCTTTGATCATTATGCAGTGTCTATCTTTGTCTCTTTTCACAGCCTTCAATTTAAAGTCTATTTTATCTGATATAAGTATTGCTACTGCTATTTTCCTTTGGTCTCTATTTGAAAGGAATATCTTTTTCCAGCCTTTCACTTTCAGTCTGCATGTGTCCCCTATTATGAGGTGGGTGTCTTGTAGACAACATATATAGGGGTCTTGCTTTTGTATCCATTGAGCCAGTCTTTGTCTTTTGGTTCGGGCATTCAACACATTTACATTTATGGTAATTACTGATAAGTATGATCCCGTTGCCATTTACATTATTGTTTTCAGTTTGAGTTTATACACCCTTTTTGTGTTTCTCGTCTTGGGAAGATCCTTTAGCATTTGTTGGAGAGCTGGTTTGGTGGGGCTGAATTCTCTCAGCTTTTGCTTGTCTGTAAAGCTTTTGATGTCTCTTTCATATTTGAATGAGATCCTTGCTGGGTACAGTAATCTGGGCTGTAGGTTATTTTCTTTCATCACTTGAAGTATGCTTTGCCATTCTCTCCTGGTCTTAAGAGTTTCTATTGCAAGATCAGCTGTTATCCTTATGGGAATCCCCTTGTGTGTTATTTGTTGTTTTTCCCTTGCTGCTTTTAATGTTTGTTCTTTGTGTTTGACCTTTGTTAATTTGATTAATATGTGTTTCAGGGTCTTTCACCTTGGGTTTATCCTGTTTGGAAATCTCTGGATTTCTTGGACTTGGGTGATTATTTCCATCCCCATTTTAGGGA
>SJYG01001340.1:51028-120271 GCA_006410535.1 Litocranius walleri
TTATTTTTTTAATTACAATACTGTATTTGTTTTGCCATACATTGACATGTATTAGCCACAGGTGAACACAATCTCCCAATGCCGAAGCCCCCTCCCACCTCCCACCCAGCACCATCTACCTGAATCATCCTGTGCACCAGCCCCATGCATCCTGCATCCTGCATTGAACATGGACTGCTGCTTCATTTCTTACAAGATAGTATACATGTTTCAATGCCATCCTCCCAAACCATCCCACCCTAGATAGTATACATGTTTCAATGCCATCCTCCCAAACCATCCCACCCTTTCCCTCTCCCCCAGAGTCCAAAAGTCCGTTCTATACCTCTGTATCTCTTTTGTTGTCTCACATATAGGGTCATCATTACCATCTTCTAAATTCCATATATATGTGTCAGTATACTGTATTGGTGTTTTTCTTTCTGGCTTACTTCACTCTGTATAATCCATACTTATAACAACGTGACTCTATATATGGAAAAAATAAATAAAACGAGGAAATATTTTCCTAGACCAAGAGGCTAATAAGCTAATAAGAGAGGTATGGTCCAAAGACATTTGATACTCACAGGGCCTAATCTAATAGAAAATCTTTGAATGGCACTTACTTCATGATTTGTGAACAATAAATGCTGTAATACAACCTATGGAATCCTTACAAACTGGTCTCCCTAACCCAACATTACTTCCTAAAATATCATAGTGTCATGTTATAGACCTAAAGGACTGCTTCTTTATCATCTCTATACCCAGATGATAAAGAAAAAAATCACATTTTTCTGTTCCAACTCTTCATAATCATCAGCCTTTACATAGATATTAATGGAAATACTTAACCTCAAGGCATGATGATGAGCCTGACTATACCTCAATGATTTGATGATCTAACACTATGTCTTTAAGGTAACAATATCCCACTGCTAACATTTACTATTATATTTCAATTTCTCATAATAATATTTCAATTTCTCATTCATGCTGGAAGAAATCTTTATGAGTCTATTTCACTACTCAAGGATTAATCATAACTCCAGAAAAAATTCAACATTTCCCTCCTTGAGAGTATCTTGGACTTCAGTTCCTCAATACTTCACTTTAACCTACCCAATTTTCTTTTCAGCCTCCCAGTTCTTTAACCCTTCATTCTCTTTTAACATTCTAGGTCTTTTGAATTGATTGTGCCTTGTGCTAGGCATACCTATCTATACCATGCTTCTCTTTTTATAGCCCACAGTGGAGGACATGCACAATTTCCTACAACTCTAGCATATGATAATCATCAAGCTAATTTTAATTTTTGTTTTAAGGGATCTTTATTTACATGTGTCTTTCAATCACATCAACTCATTCATTAAGGAGCTAGAAAATTACACAGTTTTTTCTAACTACTAATGGAACTAAATAAATAATTTGCATCTGTTCAACTTGTCCACTTCTAATCCCCTCTTCTTCGGCTGCCAATGTCAACTGTAGAGGACTCTTTTCAGCTGAAATCTGGAAAACGGATGTTATTCATTATCCAACTTTTAATCTCTCATTTATATCCATATAACTATTGACAGGCAGAGGAAACGGATCAAATTGTCAGTATCCGATGGATCATGGAAAAAGCAAGAGGGGAAAAAAAATATATATGTATATAATTTCTGCTTTACTGACTATATCAAAGCATTTGACTGTGTGGATCACAATGAACTGTAGAAAATTCTGAGAGATATGGGAATACCAGACCAGCTGACCAGTCTCTTGAGAAACCTATATGCAGGTCAGGAAGCAACAGTTAGAACTGGACATGGAACACCTGGGTTCCAAATATGAAAAGGAGTACATCAAGGCTATATATTGTCACCCTGCTTATTTAACGTCTATGCAGAGTACACCATGAGAAAAGCTTGGCTGGAAGAAGCACAAGCACAAGTCAGCTGGGAGAAATATCAATAATCTCAGATATGCAGATGACACCACCTTTATGGCAGAAAGTAAAGAGGAACTAAAAAGCCTCTAGATGAAAATGAAAGAGGAGAGTGAAAAAGTTGGCTTAACGCTCAACATTCAGAAAACTAAGATCATGGCATCTGGTCGCATCACTTCATGGCAAATAGATGGGGAAACAGTGGAAACAGTGTTAGACTATTTTTTTGGACTCCAAAATCACTGCAAATAGTGACCACAACCATGAAATTAAGAGATGCTTACTCCTTGGAAGGAAAGTTATGATCAAACATTTAAAAGCAGAGATATTACTTGGTCAACAAAGGTCCCTCTAGTCAGTTCTATGGTTTTTCCCATGGTCATGTATGGATGTGAGAGCTGGACTGTGAGGAAAGCTGAGCACCGAAGAAACGAAGCTTTTGAACTGTGGTGTTGGAGAAGACTCTTGAGTCCCTTGGACTGCAAGAAGATCCAACTATTCCATTCTAAAAGAGATCAGTCCTGGGTGTTCTTTGGAAGGAATGATGCTAAAGCTGAAACTCCAGTACTTTGGCCATCTGATGCAAAGAGTTGACTCAGTGGGAAAGCTTGATGCTGGGAGGGATTGGGGGCCAGGAGGAGAAGGGGACAAAAGAGGATGAGATGGTTGGGTGGCAACATTGACTGGATGGATGTGAGTGTGAGTGAACTCTGGGAGCCTGGTATGCTGCAATTCATAGGGTTGCAAAGAGTCGGACATGACTGAGCTACTGAACTGAATTGAACTATTGACAGATTTTCTGGTTTACTTTGTGTCCAGTTCACCATGCAGAAAAAGCAAAATACAGTCAAGCACATCTTTTAAATATTTTGCTATTAGGACCACCCTAAAATAATTAAAACTGACAATACCCCTACTTATACATCCTCCCAATTTTAATAGTTTTTATACTTGTAGGCTATCACATATATGACTGGAATTCCTCATAACCATACAGGTCAAGCTATTGTGAAATGAGCTAATAGTTTAATAAAATTATTCTTAAATAAACTAAAAAAAAGAAGAAGAAGAAGAAGAAGGAATTAGTTCCCTCAGGGGAAAGGCTGTATATTTCCTTACTTATCACTAATCATTTAACACTTTCACAAAGCTTTTCACATTCTGTGGCACACTGAAATTTTTTACCTTCACAATTTTGTGAGCACCCTCTGGTTTTGTATAAGCAACACATATCTCCTGTCTGGGATTCCCTCCTGTATCAGTCAGTAAAGAATCTGCCTGCAATGCAGGAGACCTGGACTTGGTTCTTGACTTGGGAAGATCCCTTGGAGACAGAAATGGCAATCCACTCCAGTATTCTTGCCTGAAGAATACCATGGCAGAGGAGCCTAACAGGCCACAGTCCATGGGATCCAAAGAGTCAGAATCAACTTAGTGATTAAACCATCACTATCTGGCAGGGTCCAGTGAAATTACTAACATGGGGAAGATGATATATCACTATATCATGTTCTGTCCAGATACTTGCTCATTGTGTTAAATTTTACTAAGTGCTGGCACGGGAGACTCAAGAAACCACTACCCAACTTTCAACTGACCACCGATCCAGTACTACCTCCAGGCATGCCTCCTCTGATGAGATCTCAGATCTCCTCACCAGTCATTGATTTCATGAGGTGATATTAAATGCTTTACGTCAAGGTTGAAAAGCTATTGCTAATACTGGCACTCCCATTACACCTGAAAATATATTGCTTTCCCTTTTAACTACTCTAACTGCAAACTCTGCTGGTAAGGTAAAACTATGTAAGCTTTTCTTCTTTTTTCTCTATTTCCTTCACACCATCCCACCTTCCAGCTTCAACCTTACTTATTGGTCTCATTTATTGAACCTTCCCTTATTTTCCATTATCACTTGGGAAGATCCTGAAATTACTACTTCCACTAATGATTCTGCCACCATGGAAGGTGAAAGGCTCCCACCATGAAACGTGAAAGGCTCCCACAACCTCTTGACATGCCTATACACATCCTACATGACCCTTGGGCAATTAATGGGACTCATCTGCCTTTCTGTATGACCAATCCCACAGGTGGAAAAATACATGCTTATACAGGCCCACAATGGTATATGGACAACATAATATGGCCTCCAAAATCTGAACATCTACTTGTTACTATTAAACAACAAAATTTGTTTTTATTGCTGGCTTTCTCAGTGATGTGACTCTGAGCATGTCTTATCATAAACCTATTCTTTTATGTGCTTATTTTTGGGTGGACATGGCTGTGTTTGATGGTTTCAATTGGTATGTCTGCTATTCCAAGAATTTCTCTACACAACTCCTTTTCCCCTACAACTAAACTATAGAAAATTGGGGACCTCAAAGATTATTGATACAGAAAAGTAATAAGGCTTGGCAGAGACAGATTCTATGCTTAATGATTCCATCTTACATTTACAAAACATACTTATTAAATGAATAAAGGCTCTCCAACAACATTCCTCTGATGCCACACTCAAACACTCAGACCGCTACCTGGCTGAATCCTAAAAACTGGTTCTCTAAACTTAATTTGAAACCATGGTTTTTCCTATGCATGTTGCTCATAATTATTTTTTTGTATTTTATTTTTAGTCTGAACATTAATCACCTTGTTTTCACACTTATTCACACTGTAGCCATGCTGACACTGTTTTCTCAAACAAGAATAGAATCAACAAACTCCTTAATAAAACAAGAAGAGAGGGATTGCGATATTATTCATGTTGTCAGTTTCTCAAGGTCTTGATTTCTACAGACTGTTCTTACCCTTTCTTTATGTGCTCTTTCTCATGAACTTAAGGCAAATGACCTTGGCTGATACTTCAGCCTCACCAGATGCTGTCCTACAAGCAGAACAATCTTCCTTATCTTCAAAGTTTTACTATTGCTTTGTTGAGTCCTGTTACTGAATTCCAGACAAATTCTCAATAAATATGTACTTAGCATTTGCTCAAGGAGTTGCTCTTTCATGAGTTCTTCCTGCACTCTCTCATAATCCTGAGTGGTTGTGAGGATTAGTTCAGTGTAACACCAGTGACACTGCCATATTCTCCAGCACCACAGTTTAAAAGCATAGATTCTTCAGCACTCAGCTTTCTTTATGGTTTATGTCTCACACTTGCACACAGCTAGTGGAAAAAACAGTTTAGATGGAACTCTGTCGGCAAAGTGATTTCTCTGCCTTCAATACAATATTATTGTTATTCAGTTATTTTTGCAACCCCATGGACTGCCACATGCCAGACTTCCCTGTCCTTGAAATTCATGTCTGTCATCCAACCATCTCATCCTCTATTTTTCCCTTCTCTTCTTGCCTTCAATCTTTCCACGCATTAGGGTCTTTTCTAATGAGTCAGTTCTTCCCATCAGATGGCCAAAGTACTGGAACTTCAGCTTCAGCATCAGTCCTTACAATGCATATTTAGGATTGATATACTTTAGGATTGATTGGGTTTGATTTCCTTGTAGAGCAAGGGACTCTCAAGAGTCTCCTTCAACACTACAGTTCAAAAGTATCAATTCTTCAGCTTTCAGCTTTCTGAAACAAGAAGGCAAGTGCCAATTTGTAACTCTCTTCTGGAATCTTCCTCTTCACCCCCACCATCTGCCCTGAGACCTCCCACCACCCATGGAAGCTGGATGCAGCCAGCAGAGCTTACATTCCTCTCATCAGCAGAATCCTGCCCCTGTTTAGGTATGGTTGTGCCCATCCCAGACATCTTTGACCTATGCCCTGCTGAACACGGGCCCACAGAACCTTTTCATCCTCTAGGGTAGGCTTCCACTTTACTGCATGGATTGAAGGAGGTTTTGTTTCTGTCGCAGAGTTTGTTGATGTTACTCTCGCAGAGGCAGAAGGCTTTGCCAACCCAGGGTATAAGGCTGCAAGGATTGACAAGAGCCCCCCGCCCCGTCCTCCTAACCAATACAATATTGTAAAGTAATTAACCTCCAATTAAAATAAATAAATTTATATTTTAAAAAATCCATACAAGATGAGTGGCAGCTCATTCATAGCTCAAGAGTGAAAAGCCCATTTCTTCTCTGAGAAGATGTCTGTGTGTGATAAAGCAAACAGAATCTTGTTTTAATATTTGCCTTTCTTCAGAACTGACATGAGTTTCTCTGATGGCTCAGATGGTTAAGAATCTGTCTGCAATACAGGAAAAACAGGTTTGATCCCTGTGTTTGGAATATTCTCTGATCTAGCCTTGGTCTAGTCAAGGCTATGGTTTTTCCAGTGGTCATGTATAGATGTGAGAGTTGGACTACAAAGAAGGCAGAGTGTGGAAGAACTGATGCTTTTGAAGTGTGGTGTTGGAGAACTCTTGAGAGTCCCTTGGACTGGAAGGAGGTCTAACCAGTCCATCCTAAAGGAGATCAGTCCTGGTGGTTTACTGGAAGGACTGATGCTGTATCTGAAACTCCAAACTTTGGCTACCTCATGCAGAGTTGACTCATTGAAAATGACTCTGATGTTGGGAGGGATTGGGGGCAGGAGGAGAAGTGGATGACAGAGAATGAGATGGCTGGATGACATCACGGACTCAATGGACATGAGTTTGAGTGAACTCCAGGAGTTGGTGATGGACAAGGAGGCCTAGCATCCTGCTATTTATGGGTCACAAAGAGTCTGACTGAGTGATTGAACTGGACTGAGACAAAACACAAAGTTTGCAATTGTTATAAACACAAAATAATAACATATTTTAACAAGAGATATTTAGCAGGAAGCTCAGGGGAAAAAAAAAATGTACCTTAAATCTAGGAGATGAGTGTTTGATCCCTGGAGTCAAAGAGTCAGACAGGACTCAGCTACCAAATAACAAAACTATATACTACTGTCAGAGTTTCCCTGGTGGCTTAGGCAGTAAGGAATCCACCGGCAATGTGAGAGACTTGGGTTGAATTCCTGGGTTGGGAAGATCGCATGGAGAAGAGCATGGAGTATTCCTGCCTAGAGAATTCCTATGGACAGAAGAACCTGGTGGGCTACAGCCCATGGGGTGGCAAAGAGTTGGACACGACCGAGCGACTAAACTACAACAAATTTATATTTATACTACTGAGAAGCAGGAGACTTTAATTCCTAAGAACTTGAAATTACCTCCTAAAAGACAGCAAACGCAAATACAAAATTTAAAGAGGGACAAAAAAATCTTAGTACCTACCCCCCCACCCCCTTTCAAAAAAGAAATTTTGTACAAAAAAACAAAAACAAAAACAAACTTGGTGCATGTGAGTTGTTTCGATGATTTATCAATGTTAAAAGCTGTCACTTCAGTCGTGTCCGACTCTGTGTGACCCCATAGAGGGCAGCCCACCACGCTCCTCTGTTCCTGGGATTCTCCATGCAAAAACACTAGAGTAGGTTGCAATTTCCCTCTCCAATGCATGAAGGTGAAAAGTGAAGGTGAAGTCGCTCAGTAATGTCTGATCCTCAGCGACCCCATGGACTGCAGCCAACCAGGCTCCTCCGTCCACGGGATTTTCCAGACAAGAGTACCGCAGTGGGGTGCCACTGCCTTCTCCCAATGTTAAAAAGATACGGTGAAATAAGGCAGTCGGGAGGCAAAAGGTCATGTAAGTAATTCCGCCTCCATATAAAATATATTTACGGTTATTTTTCCAATTACCGAAGTTGTTCAAGCTCACCCTAAAACGCCAGCTTGAAAGTAGTTGCACGCCTCCAGTTCTTTTGGTCGGTTGCCTGATATCCTCAGCCAGCGTCCACACTCCAGCTTCTGAACTCCTTCCGGCCCATCCATGCGCCCGGGGCAACCCGGGTAAGAGAAAAGACGGGCACTCCGTGATGACGCCACGCGTCGCGGTGACGCACCACAAAGGCGACCATTATTCGGCTCTCTTCCGGAGAGCGAGTTTAGAAGCCCCGGTGATTGAGCTGTCCTCGTCGGATCAGGTCATCTGCTTCAGCCGACCTCAGGCTCCCGAGTTCGCGCAGCTCCTGGGACGCGGCCAACGCCTTACCCCTTACCGTAGGATTGTAAGGTCAGCGACCCCCGCCTGGTCTCTGCCTCCTCAACCGACCTGACGCCCGCGACCCCCGGCAGGTAGGTCGCCGCCTCTCTCCTGACCCCAAGCGCATAGTCTCGCAACACCACCTGCCAGGCCACTTCCTCCCCAAAGCCAGACCACACGACCCCAGCCAGGCCGGCGATCTCCTCAAATCCCAAGCCCGCGACTCTCAGTGGGTCGCTTGCCTCCTCCGTACACCCAGGGATGCCATCGCCGGGACCCCGGCTCTTCCCTGGGCCCCGCGACCCCCACAGAACCTCTGCCTCTCCCCGAAGCCCATGTCCACGACCCCGACAGGGCGGGCAGCCTTCTTCACCCCGGTCTCTACCGGCCGGTGCCCCGCCTCTTCCCCTGGGCCTTACCCCGGCCAGGTCTCTGCCTTCCCAGACCCCAGGACTCCAGCGGCTGGTACTCTACAGGCCAGCTTCCCGCTTCTCCGGGGGCCCTTGATCCTTTCTGAATGGTTCCTTTAGGGACTGGTCGCTGATTTTGTGTGGGATCCATTCAGGCCGGACTTGGGTCTTGACTGCAGGAACTTGTGCGGGAGGAAGGAGGGACAAGGGTTGTAAGGCCAGAGGGGAGAAAAAGAGAGCAAGCCCTGGCATTCAGGCAGATAAAAATTTATTATATAGGAAGAGAGAAAGAAAGTGACTGGATTGAAGAGAGACCAGTGCTCGTCCTTTATAGCTAACTCTTCTTATAGATGGAAGAGTTGACTCATTGAAAATGACTCTGATGTTGGGAGGGATTGGGGGCAGGAGGAGAAGTGGATGACAGAGAATGAGATGGCTGGATGACATCACGGACTCAATGGACATGAGTTTGAGTGAACTCCAGGAGTTGGTGATGGACAAGGAGGCCTAGCATCCTGCTATTTATGGGTCACAAAGAGTCTGACTGAGTGATTGAACTGGACTGAGACAAAACACAAAGTTTGCAATTGTTATAAACACAAAATAATAACATATTTTAACAAGAGATATTTAGCAGGAAGCTCAGGGGAAAAAAAAAATGTACCTTAAATCTAGGAGATGAGTGTTTGATCCCTGGAGTCAAAGAGTCAGACAGGACTCAGCTACCAAATAACAAAACTATATACTACTGTCAGAGTTTCCCTGGTGGCTTAGGCAGTAAGGAATCCACCGGCAATGTGAGAGACTTGGGTTGAATTCCTGGGTTGGGAAGATCGCATGGAGAAGAGCATGGAGTATTCCTGCCTAGAGAATTCCTATGGACAGAAGAACCTGGTGGGCTACAGCCCATGGGGTGGCAAAGAGTTGGACACGACCGAGCGACTAAACTACAACAAATTTATATTTATACTACTGAGAAGCAGGAGACTTTAATTCCTAAGAACTTGAAATTACCTCCTAAAAGACAGCAAACGCAAATACAAAATTTAAAGAGGGACAAAAAAATCTTAGTACCTACCCCCCCACCCCCTTTCAAAAAAGAAATTTTGTACAAAAAAACAAAAACAAAAACAAACTTGGTGCATGTGAGTTGTTTCGATGATTTATCAATGTTAAAAGCTGTCACTTCAGTCGTGTCCGACTCTGTGTGACCCCATAGAGGGCAGCCCACCACGCTCCTCTGTTCCTGGGATTCTCCATGCAAAAACACTAGAGTAGGTTGCAATTTCCCTCTCCAATGCATGAAGGTGAAAAGTGAAGGTGAAGTCGCTCAGTAATGTCTGATCCTCAGCGACCCCATGGACTGCAGCCAACCAGGCTCCTCCGTCCACGGGATTTTCCAGACAAGAGTACCGCAGTGGGGTGCCACTGCCTTCTCCCAATGTTAAAAAGATACGGTGAAATAAGGCAGTCGGGAGGCAAAAGGTCATGTAAGTAATTCCGCCTCCATATAAAATATATTTACGGTTATTTTTCCAATTACCGAAGTTGTTCAAGCTCACCCTAAAACGCCAGCTTGAAAGTAGTTGCACGCCTCCAGTTCTTTTGGTCGGTTGCCTGATATCCTCAGCCAGCGTCCACACTCCAGCTTCTGAACTCCTTCCGGCCCATCCATGCGCCCGGGGCAACCCGGGTAAGAGAAAAGACGGGCACTCCGTGATGACGCCACGCGTCGCGGTGACGCACCACAAAGGCGACCATTATTCGGCTCTCTTCCGGAGAGCGAGTTTAGAAGCCCCGGTGATTGAGCTGTCCTCGTCGGATCAGGTCATCTGCTTCAGCCGACCTCAGGCTCCCGAGTTCGCGCAGCTCCTGGGACGCGGCCAACGCCTTACCCCTTACCGTAGGATTGTAAGGTCAGCGACCCCCGCCTGGTCTCTGCCTCCTCAACCGACCTGACGCCCGCGACCCCCGGCAGGTAGGTCGCCGCCTCTCTCCTGACCCCAAGCGCATAGTCTCGCAACACCACCTGCCAGGCCACTTCCTCCCCAAAGCCAGACCACACGACCCCAGCCAGGCCGGCGATCTCCTCAAATCCCAAGCCCGCGACTCTCAGTGGGTCGCTTGCCTCCTCCGTACACCCAGGGATGCCATCGCCGGGACCCCGGCTCTTCCCTGGGCCCCGCGACCCCCACAGAACCTCTGCCTCTCCCCGAAGCCCATGTCCACGACCCCGACAGGGCGGGCAGCCTTCTTCACCCCGGTCTCTACCGGCCGGTGCCCCGCCTCTTCCCCTGGGCCTTACCCCGGCCAGGTCTCTGCCTTCCCAGACCCCAGGACTCCAGCGGCTGGTACTCTACAGGCCAGCTTCCCGCTTCTCCGGGGGCCCTTGATCCTTTCTGAATGGTTCCTTTAGGGACTGGTCGCTGATTTTGTGTGGGATCCATTCAGGCCGGACTTGGGTCTTGACTGCAGGAACTTGTGCGGGAGGAAGGAGGGACAAGGGTTGTAAGGCCAGAGGGGAGAAAAAGAGAGCAAGCCCTGGCATTCAGGCAGATAAAAATTTATTATATAGGAAGAGAGAAAGAAAGTGACTGGATTGAAGAGAGACCAGTGCTCGTCCTTTATAGCTAACTCTTCTTATAGATGGGAAATTGCGCCTGAAAGGGTGTGAGCCTTAGTTTAGTCTGCAGCAGGGGTCTTGTGCTCATTTAGTCTGCGTGGTCTCACAGTCTGGTGGTCTTATTGTCTTGAGAAGCTGACACCAGCAGGGAAAAACAGGGTATCTCCTAAAGGAAAAATAGGATCTCCACCTGGGCATTGTGGCCACTGTGACATCATCCCTTGTATATCAGGTCATCACAATGGGCCGTTTTCTATCTATATGGTATAAACCCTTGTGAACCTTAACATTCTAGCTTTTTTGATATAGGATAAAGACCAAAGGTCTGTCTTCTATATCTGCTTTGCACTGGTTTGGGGCATCATTGTGGGATAAGATAAGAAAAGGCTGGAATGTGGGTTAGGGGAAGTCTGAGTGGCCTCAAAGCTTTTGATAATTAGTACAAGTTAGAAGTAGCTCATGAACAGGATGGTTGGTGAAGGCCCGTAGGCTATCCTGGAGAAACTTTGAAAAAAGATGAGGCTGAAAGTCAGAGTAAGGGTTAATATGAAAAGGGGGCTAAGCAAAAGTAGGACTCATAGCATCCAATCCAAATTGCTTAACCAGTTTACCCATGAATTACTGAGATGTTGATGCCCTGGAGGCTCTATTAGTCAGATTCCTTTCTGCTTTCTTTACAGTGCCCAATTTATTAGCATGGAAACAGCAGACTTCTTCTAAAAAAGACATAAGGCCCCCCCCCTTTTTTTTTTCAGCTGTGAGAAGTTCTGACCACCTTCCATTTTGAAGGACCACAGCTGCCAGGGACTCTAGTTGGCCCTGGAAAGTGATAAGGTCGGCGGCTACTTCTAGGCCCTCAGTAAGATCCTAGTGAGGTTGATAGTAATTTAAAGAGGTTGTGAGTTCTGCACTCCCTGTTCCAATTCCCACAGCTATTCCTAATTGAATAATTGAATTGCCCTTTTGGATATGGACTAGCGCAATACGGAGGGCTTGATTGTTAGGAGCGATAGATATATTACAGGTAAGATAAGGGTTATTTAAAGGACCTGAGGAGATATAGGATAAATGAATTATCAAGTCTTCTAATGTGAATTGGAGGCTCACAAGAATTAGGGATGAGGGTGGCAAGGGTGAGAGTAGAGGAGGGTACAGAGGAGAACTTGGGAGATTCTAGGAGGGTGACATGAATTTGGATTCTAGAAGGTGATAGAAGAGCTGTGACCTTGTGTGAGAGCAAATTCTTAAGGTCCTGTGGTGAGCAAATGACCATGGGTTTCCCTTGCTTTCTTGAGTGAGAAATGTAGCTATGGCCAGAGCACACACTCCAGGTGGCCATCCCTGTATGGTGGCATCCATTTGTTTTGACAGACAAGCAGTGGGAGCAATTTTATGTCTTTCAGTAGTATAGAATATAAAAGGGTAAGAGAGATCAAGCAATGTTAAAGTTGGGTCCAAGAGAATAGGTTATTTTGGAGCATTAAAAGTTGAACAGATGTTGGACTCTGGCTCAAGAGTTTCCAAAAGACCCCCCCCCAGGTAGTTTGGTATAAGGGTTATGGTAAGAGGGCAAAATTGGGGTTCCAGAGGCATAGATATACACCCAATCCATAAAGGACAGAATTTCCATTTTTGATGTAGTGAGTGGTAAGGCAGATATAAGGGCTTTCTGTCTCTAGTTACATATATTTTTGTTGGTGCCCAGGAGAATGCCAAGATAGATGACCTCAGGAAGGGAAAATTGGACCTTAATAGAGATATTTGATAGCCCTGATTGGCTAGGAAGTTAAATTATATTGTATGTCACTGACAGGGTATGAGTTAGATGCTACAAAGGAGAAGATAATCTATGTATTGGAGGATAGAGCCTGGGGCACAATTGAAGGAGATTAAGTCTGAGGTGGGGGCTTAGCCAAAGAATTGAGGGCTATCACAAAATCCTTGGGGAAGGACAGTGAATTATTGAATGTGATGACTGTCTGCATCTGTCCAGATAAAAACAAAAAGATCTTGAGAGCCTGGGTATAACCAGGACAGTGAAATAGGTAGTCAAAGAAGAAAAAAAAGGCAAGAGTATAGGGATTTTGAACTACTGGGTGAATGGGGACAACAGAAGCGTTAATAAGTCTCAAGTCTTTAACAGGTACCATTTGGCTTTTTTTTAAAGGTAGGATAGGCATGTTATAAGGATAGTGAGTAGTGTGCAAGAAACCCTGACACAGCAGCTCAGAAGTGATGGGTTTTAACCTCTGTTGATGTATTTGGGAAATAGGGTGTTGAGGTTCATTGGGAAACTTTGTTAGATCTTTTAGACAAATGTAAACAGGAGTATGGTGGGAGGTGAGGAAATAATATGTTTGAAAAGCAGGCCAAGTCAGGAGAAGGGTTTGGAATAGTAAGGAAAGCCTTAAATTGGAGAGTTGATACTGTACAAAGATTGGAGTGAGGCATTTTAGGAGTATGAAGAAAGAATGAGAGAATAGAGAATTTTGAAATGTACAAGGCAGAGATTAGATAATCTGTGGTGCAGACACTAAATCATCAACCCCCACAACAGAGATCTGAGCAGCTTTAATTTTTCCAGAATAAGCATGCGTGGCAGAATAGGTGGCTCCTGTGTCGATAAGAAGAGATCAATTTACCTGACACTGTGAGAGTTACGCTATGCTTTCTAGAGGTGATGAGAGTTGGGGCTTGGGTCCCTGGACAACTTCAATCTTCAGCAGGAAGTACGAGAAGTCTACCAAAGGTGGGTCAAAGGACTCCTGCTCAGGATCGGGTGGAGGTGTCCATATCCCTGGAAGGGGAATAGGGCATGTCCATTTATGCCACAATTAGGACATGGACCTGGAGGGGCTCTGGGATTATGAGGAGGCCCAGCACCGTTCTTTACCACACTTGGAACAGGCCCTAGATTATTTCTTTTCTTTTTCAGATGATTGAGATTTGGAGCTGTGTAAGGCAGTGGCTGAGAGATAATATTTAACTTGATTTCTCTGAGCCTTTTCTAGTTTTGCTGTTTCTTCCCAGAAATTTTTAAAGGTCAAATTTAAAAGATCTCCTTGAGAGGTTTGAGAGCCTTTTACCTTTTTTTTTTTTTTTTACCTTTTTTTTTCTTTTTTTAAAATATCTGGGAATAATTAGGAAATAAAATGGGTATTAAGAACAATAGTACTTCCTGTTGAAAGTTGGAACTGTTAATTTTGTATATATTTTTGTAGGGCATCTGTTAATGTAGCTAGAAACTGTGCTGGATTTTTGTGTAGTCTTTGAGTTATTTCAGAGTTTATCAAAATTAATAGCTTAATGTCCTAATTTTTGGAGGCCTACAATAAGGCAAGTCACCATATGATTACGGGATGTTTGTCCCCAGATGCCTAGCCTGGTAATGCCAACTAGGGTCCCTTGGAACGCCACTGATCTTACTGGCTTAATGTCATCAGTTTGATGTATTTTCTCAGCATTTGGCTGAGAGGATTGCCAGACTAGTTCTTTTTCTTCTGGAAGAAGAGTAGAAGAGAGTATAATGTAAATATCATGCCAGATCAAATCATAAGAGAGAGTAAGGTATTTAAATTATTTTAAATAAGTGTCAGGGTTAGAGGAAAAGGAGCCAAGATGCTTTCCAATTTGAGATAAATCAGAGGGAGAATGAGATGTGTACCTGAACAATGCCTTCTCTACCAGCCACCTTTCTTAAGGGATGGAAGGAGGGGTCAGATTCAGGGTCTTGTTTCTTTCTAGCCTTTAGTATGTGAGTATAAGGAGGGGATTTAGGAAGGTCAGGATAGAGACAAGAAACTTGTAGCGGGGTGGAGCTAAAGCCCAAAGGCATGAGGGAACAGTCAGAAGCAGCAGTAGCCTGCACCTAGAGGGAAGAGAAGTAGGGGGGTGGGGGTTGGGGTGAGTAGGTGGAATGTAAGGTGAAAGTTGTGAAACTGGGTCTGCTACATGAGGATTAGAGGCGATTGGAGGTGAACTCTGATTGGAAAGATCAAAAGAAGACAAAAAATCTGAACAGGGATCCGAAGGTATAGTATTAGGGAAATGTGGCCCAGAATGGGCTAAACATATTTGAGCAGAAGAACAGGGGAGTTCAGAGAGAGAACAGAGAAAGAACAAAGAAAGCCTGAACATAAGGGATCTCTGACCACTTGCCTTTGCTGCAGCAGAAGTTATTGGGGTCCCATAAAGTACTAAAATCAAGACTTCCATTTTCTGGCCACTGAGACCTATTATCCAGTCGATATTGTGGCCATACAATGTTAGGGTAATAAGGGAGTCTCTTTGGCTTTAGTTCTCCTTGCAAACCCAAAGGCCTTAGGTTTTAGAGGAGTCAGCTTAAGGGATAGATTTTGTAGATTGAGGTTTGAAAATTTCCCATTATAGTTGGATATGGAGGGAGGGCAAAAAGGGCGAGTGAAAATTGAGGAGGAAGGTCTGAGTGAAAAAGTGTCTCTGCTCTCACGGCCTTCTCAGCGAGCAACAAGGATAGACCTTGAAACAGGAGTCCCTTATTTCAAAGTAAGACTGGGACATGAAGCAAAGGGCCCAAGGGTCCTGGAAATCCTTCACACAGTGCTAGGTCTTCAAAAACTGGACAGGAGTAAGAGGATCTGAGACAGAAGGAATTCACTACACCTGTAGCTAATGGAATTAGAGCTGATGTGTGGATGTCAATCCAGCAAGGCAACTGGAGAGTCCTGTCCTGGGGGCTCATCCCAGTTTCTTGGCGAGGTCCAAGGGAGGGAACCTCCAGAAGTGGGCTTGGGAGAGCAGCCTTCCTAGCTGCATTGGGTCTTCCCTCCTGGGTTTTGGGATTTGGCATCTGAAATGTAAGGTGAGCTTGGAGAAGAACAGATTGAGGCAGACTTTAGATGGTTGGGTGGTCATGTAGTTTTGAAAAACTGGCATCAGTAGGGAAAAAACAGGGTATCACCTTATGGGAGAACAGAATGCCCACTAGAGCAGTGTGGCCACTGTGACTCCATCCCTTGTTTGTCAGGTCACCACAATGGGCCATTTTTTAACTGTATGCTTTGAGCCCTTTGTGGACCCTTACAGGGGTGTCCCTCAGGAAGGAGGGCCTGAGCCCCAGATATGATGCTGGCAAGGTTATGTCACCAGTCCTGAAGAAGAAGGTGGATGAGCTCTTCTGGTGCTAGCTCACCAAGTCCAGCACTAAGGCAATGCTCTGAGACTGCTTGAGAAGCATCCAGATAGAGAAAGAAATGGCAACCCACTCCAGTATTCTTGTCTGGAGAATTCCATGGAGAGATGAGCCTGGCAGATTAGTCCATGGGGTCACAAAGAGTCAGACACAACTGAAGCAGCTTAGCACACATCCATAGCCTGCATACCATCAACACCATCATGCATAGCAGGAGAATAGACGTGCACCATCACTTAGTTTGCTGGTTTTCCAGCCATGGGATCAGCCACAAAGTGGAGAGAGAGGGGTGGATGTCAGTTCAGAGGGAAAATGTCTTACTCCACATGATTGGTGGGTGTCTGACACATTTTCATGGGTCCACGTGAGACATTTTCCACAAACCAAACCTCCAAGGATGCTGAGAGGTAGATCCGGAGACAGCTAGGGGGACCATCCAGAAACACACTGAAGGAGGCTTACTTGACCCTGCAGGAACATGGGATCTGCTCCTCTTCATTATCCAACTGATCTGCACAACTTCAGTGTGAGAACAGTGGTCGGCAACCTTTCTGGCAGCAGGGACTGGTTTTGTGTAGACGTTTTTCGACAGAAAGGTATAAGGGATATGCAGCAATTTTTGGCATGATTCAGATTTACAGTTAAGTTCAGTTGCTCAGTCCTGTCCAACTCTTTGCAACCTCATGAATCGCAGCACACCAGGCCTCCCTGTACATCACCATCTCCTGGAGTTCACTCAGAATCACGTTCATCAAGTCAGTGATGCCATCAAGCCATTTCATTCAGTTGTCCCCTTCTTCTGGCTCCAATCCCTGCCAGCATCAGAGTCTTTTCCAATGAGTCGACTCTTTGCATGAGGTGGCCAAAGTACTGGAGTTTCAGCTTTAGCATCATTCCTTCCAAAGAAATCTCAGGATTGATCTCCTTCAGAACAAACTGGTTGGATCTCCTTGCAGTCCAAGGGACTCTCAAGAGTCTTCTCCAACACCACTGTTCAAAAGCATCAATTCTTCAGCGCTCAGCCTTCTTCACAGTCCAGCTCTCCCATCCACATGTAACCACTGGAAAAACCATAGCCTTCACTAGCCAGATCTTAGTCAGCAAAGTAGTCTCTGCTTTTGAATATACTATCTAGGTTTGTCATAACTTTTCTTCCAAGGACTAAGCGTCTTCTCATTTCATGGCTGCAGTCACCATCTGCAGTGATTTTGGAGCCCCCTAAAATAAAGTCTGATACTGTTTCCACTGTTTCCCCATCTATTTCCCATGAAGTGATGGGACCAGATGCCGTGATCTTCGTTTTCTGAATGTTGAGCTTTAAGCCAACTTTTTCACTCTCCTCTTTCACTTTCATCAAGAGGCTTTTTAGATCCTCTTCACTTTCTGCCATAAGGGTGGTATCATCTGCATATCTGAGGTTATTGATATTTCTCCCGGCAATCTTGATTCCAGTTTGTGTTTCTTCCAGTCCAGCATTTCTCGTGATGTACTCTGCATATAAATTAAATGAACAGGGTGACAATATACAGCCTTGATGTACTTCTTTTCCTATTTGGAACCAGGCTGTTGTCCCAGGTCCGATTCTAACTGTTGCTTCCTGGCCTGCATACAGATTTCTCAAGAGGCAGATCAGGTGGTCTGGTATTCCCAGCTCTTTCAGAATTTTCTACAGATTCACAGATGGCTGCTAATTTGATTCAGTCATGTCTGAATCTTTGGGACTCTATGTCCCATACGCCACCAGACTCTTCTGTCCTTGGGATTTTCTAGGCAAGAATTTTAGAGTGGGTTACCATTTCCTTCTCTCAGGGGTCTTCCTAACCCAAGGATTAAACCTAGGTCTCATGTTTCCTGCATTTTCAGGCAGGATCTTTACCAGTCAGACGACCTAGAGAGTTTAAATGTACTACAGGTGGTTGTAAACAGATAGCGGACTTGTCTCATTCACCTCCTGCTGTGTGACCCTATTACTAAGGGTCTGAAGACCAGTAGTAGTCACTGGCCTGGGAGTTGAGGACCCAGGCTCTTAAAACCCTATCTGAAACACCACTAAACTGAGGAGCTGGGTATGTGAAGACGACCAGAACTTGTAGAGTCAAACATAGTGAGGACAGTCTCCCACACACTCCCACAATTCCCACTATCCCCAGTCTCCAGTGACCCTAGTCACTAGGGTCTCTTAGGTCTCTTATGGTGAACTGTTTACTTAGTCACTGAGTGTGTTTTGATGACACACTCAGATGGGCATGACTGAAAGATGTCCATGAGAATCCCATGGATAGAGGAGCCTGATGACTACAGTTCAGGGGGTCGCAAAGAGTTGTGCATGACTGAGAGAGCGAACAAAAACATTAAGGCTCTTTTTGTAGAGTCTGCATGCAGCTCCTTTGTGAGATACATGTTTTCACATATTTCTTCTCAGTCTTTGTCCCATTTTGATATTTACATGTCTTTGGAACACAAAAATGGTTGATATTTCTTGCATCCAGTCTACAAAAAGTGTGCCTCTCCCAGTTTGTCAGGGTTTCTTCTATTTTCCTCCTAAAAGGGTCCTAGTTTTCACTTTTGTCTGTTGAATTCTGATCCATTTCCCATAAATTTCTTTTGAGTGGTGTAAGATATCCAGCTGTTTTGAAATCTCCTTCTTTCTCATTGAGCTGCAGTGCAAATTACACTGTTGGAAATCAGTCAGCCTTGTGTGTGTATCCATTTCCTGATTTTGTGATCTGTGTTTGAAATCTCACTCTATGGCACTTTGTGGATGAATGTGTGGAAAGCATTTGTATTTGAGACAATATAGTTTATTAAGAATATTAATTTTCTTCTTTCCACTTGGTGCTGCTGTATATTCATCTGTTTCCTAGTCTTCACCCCACTAACCAGTTCTCCCAAACCCAGAAATCAGCTGCATAAGAAAAATGGGTTGTTCTGGAGTAATATGGATGGCAACAAAATTCTAAAACTCTTAGCAATCTAGAAATACTCTCTGCAAAGATATAAGAAAGGAAAATAGCTCTATAATTGAATAAGTATCAAACTATAATGGAATGCACCTGATAAGCAAACTTGCATGGAACATGTGTGTAAGGTCGGACCTCGGGGGTCGTGATGGGCTGCCCCACCTCTTCTTCCCACTTGCAAGAAGGTCCCTAATGGAAGGGTCCTCCCAGATCCCGGGGACCAATGACAGCACACTTCGCCAGTTGCCATGATGAGCCGCTCCTCCTCTCCCCCTCTGGTGGGGAAGTCCCTAATGGAGGGAGCCTCCCAGATCCTGGGGACCAATAACAGCACACTTCGCTGGCTAAAGCAGCCCCACCCCAACCGCATAGAAGGACCTATCAGCCTGTGATGCCTCAGCCTGTTGACCTATCCAGACCCCTATCCATCTAGCCTGACCATTCCTCGCAATGAGCGTATAAAAGCCACCCACAACACAATCCAGGCGCGGACTTCCTTTACCTGCCTTGTTTGGGTCTGGGAACCCTGCCTGGGAGCGCTTCACCTTTAACAAGCAAGTTAGACACTCTTTTCAGGGTCCTGGTTGTCTTTACCTAACAATATGTATCCCTATGGCTGATTCATGTTGAGGTTTGACAGAAAACAACAAAATTCTGTAAAGCAATTATCCTTAAACTAAAAAATAAATTTTAAAAATGCAGAGATCAAAGGTATGTTTTATATATGTATCTAGCAGTATATTGAGTATGTTAGCAATCTACTGACTTTGCTAAAGCCTTTGACCCTGTGGATTACAACAAACTGTGGCAATGCTTTTTTTTTTTTAATTGGATGTTTATTACTTTGCAATATTATTGTAATTTTTGCCATACATTGACATGCATCAGCCATGGGTGTACCTGTTTCCCCCTATTCTGTATTCCCCCTCACATCCCTCTCCACCACATCCCTCTGGTTGTCCCAGACCACCAGCTTTGAGTGCCTTGCTTCATGCATCAAATTTGCACTGGCCATCTATTTCACATTTGGTAATATGCATGTTTCAATCCTATTCTCCCGATTCATCCCACCCTTGCTTTTTCTCTCATAATCCAAAAGTCTGTTCTTCACATCTGTGTCTCTTTTCTTGTCTTCCATAGAGTTGTTGTTACTGTTTTTCTAATTCTGTATGTATGTTAACATATTCATCAGAACTGACTCAAATGTGTCATTTTTTATAGTTGAGTAGTAATGTTCCATTATGTATATGCAGCACTGCTTCCTTATCCAGTCTTCTGCCAGTGGACATTTAGGTTGCTTCCATCTCCTAGCTGTTGTAAACTGTGCTTCATTGAATGTTGAACAATATGTATCTTTCAGTTATGATTTCCTAGATGTGTATGCTCACCAATGGGATTTCTGGTTCATATTACAATTCTATTTTCAGTTTTTAAAGGAATTTCCACACTGTTGTTCATAGTGGCTGTACTAATATGCATTCCCACCAGCAGTATAAGAGGATTCCTTTTTCTTCATGCCTTCTGCAGTATTTATTGTTTGTAGACTTTTTGATGGCAGCCATTCTGATCAGTGTGACATGGTACCTCACTGTGATTTTGATTTGTATTTCTTTGATAATGAGTGATGTTGAGTATCTTTTGTGTGTTTGTTTACCATTGGTATGTCTCCTTTGGAGACATGACTGTTCAGTTCTTTGGCCCGCTTTTTGAATTAGACCGTTTATTTTTTTTCTGTTGTTGAGCTGCTTGAGCTGCTTACATATTTATAATATTCATTCTTTGTCACTGGTTTCATTTGCTGTTAAATTCTCCCATTTGGAACACTGCCTTTTCACTTTGTTAGTTTCCTTTGTTGTGCAAAAGCTTTCAAGTTTAATTAGATCCCATTTATTTATTTTGGTTTTTATATCCCTTACTGTGGGGGGTAGGACATAGAGGATCTTGCCATGATTTGTCAGAGTGTCCTGCCTATGTTTTACTCTAATTGTTTTAAAGTTTCTGGTGTTAAACATTTAGATCTTTAATCCTTTTAAGTTTTTGGTAATGGTGTTACAAAGTGTTATAGTTTCATTCTTTTACAGGGTTTTGACCAGTTTTCACAACACCACTTGTTAAAAAGATTGTCTTTTCTCTGTTTTATGTTTTTGCCTCCTTTGTGAGAATAAGTTGTTCATAGGTACATGGATTTATCTCTGGGATTCTATTTTGTCCCATTGATCTATATTTCTGTCTTCATTCCAGTACCATAGTCTCTGGAAGACTGTAGCTTTAAGTATAGTTTGAAGTCAGACAGATTGATTCCTCAATTTCCAGTCGTTGGTTCCTCCATTTCTCAAGTTGAATTGGCTAGTCAAGGGGTGTGTGTGTGTGTGTGTGTTTCCATACAAATTGTGAATTCATTTTGTTCCAATTCTGTGGAAAATACCATGGTTAACTTGATAGTGATTGCACTGAATCTACAATTTGTTTTGTATAGTATATTTATTTTCACTATAGTGATACTTTCAATCCACAAATATAATGTATTTTTCATCTATTTGTGTCATCTCTGATATCTTTCATCAATGTTTTCTAGTTTCCTATGTATAGATTTTTAGGTAAACTTATTTATTTAGGTAAATGTATCCCTAAGTATTTTCATTTTTGTTGCAATGGTAAGGGGGGTTTCATTAATTTCTCTTTAATTTTTCTCTCTGTTCATGTATTGGAATGCAAGGGATTTCTAAGTATTAATTCTGTATTCTGCAACTTTACTATATTCATTGAATAGCTCTAGTAATTTTTTTCTGGTGTCTTTAAGGTTTTCTATGTAGAGGATCATGACACTTGAAAACAGTGAGAGTTTTAATTCTTTACTAGTCTGAATTCCTTTTTTTTTTCTTTTCTGATTGTTGTGGTTAGGACTTCCACAAGTATATTGAATAGTTGTGTTGACAGTGGGCATCCTTGTCTTCTTCTTAATTTTAGAGGAAATGCTTTCAATTTTTCACCTTTAAGGATATCATTTCTTGTGGTTTTGTCATATTTGGCTTTTTTTATGTTGAGGTATGTGCATTTTATGCCTGCTTTCTGGAGAGTTTTCATTATAATGGGTGCTGGATTTTATTAAAGGCTTTCTTTGCATCAATTGAGATAATCATAATTTTTAATCTTTCAATTTGTTAATATGGTGTATCACATTGATGCTTTGCGAATACTGATGTATCCTTGCATCTCTGAGATAAAATCCACTTGTAACCCTGACATAAAATCATTACATGTGTTCTTGTTAATATGTTCTTGGATTCTGTTTGCTAGAATTTTGTGAGGATTTTTATGTCTGTGTTCATCAATGAAATGATGAAATGGGGAAGTTGGGTCTCTTGCAGACGGAATGCAGAGCCTGGATTAGGGTCATGCAGGTAGCATGTGACAAGCTGAGCCTGAAGGCTTGAGGATGTCATGTGTCCATGTCTCATTTAAAGAGCTGTGGTTACAGCATGAATGTCCTAGGTGATTCTGATAGAGCCTAGATAGATGCCTGTGTCCAGTGATATGGGAGATGGCTTCAGAAGGCACATTGCCCTGACTTTTTGGGATACCTGTCCATTTCCTCTACCACCTCTTCAATATTATCCCCAGCCAGCGTAGATGAATCAAGCACCATTATCAGAATCATCCTTCCCTGGGTCCTACCACTTCCCAGGCTTCCTACTGCTCTTTGAATTTGGAAGTCGCATGGGCCCTTTACTCCCACTCCTCCTTCTGGGAAGACCAATCAGTTCTACTGTGTTTCTGTCCCATGTCCCATTGTACTTCTGTGCTGTCTATAGAGGCTTCTGTGAATTTCCACATCTACCACTTGGTCTCTCACCACCACTCCACCAACAAAACTGGATAAGGCTCAAGGATGGCTGATGATAATACTGAAGAGCTGACAGAGAAAATGGACAAGTATCCCATAAAGTCAGGGCAATGTGCCTTCTGAAGCCATCTCCCATATCGCTGGACACAAGCATCTTCAGCTACTGTAATACCAGTGTTCCCTTTTTCTCTTTGTGTCCCTTTGACTTGCACATGTGTATGTACAGAGGTGTGTTTGTGTCACGTGTGTTTATGTATGTTTCTGTGAATGTGCCTGTGTCTAGCTCAGAATAGATACAGAGATGAAGATGATGGAACATGAGACATGGAACAATCAGAAGAGAAGGTACCAGGAGCCACATATTGGGGGAGACTGATTGATGTATCCTTGTGGTGCCTCTGTTCAGGATAAGAAGAAGGAAAAAAAAGGCCAGAGACAACTCTAGACAGTGGGTCCACAAATATGGATCACTACTATTGGGCCCTTCAGTCTGTGTAGCACTGGTTGCCCTGTGAAGATGGTGGACGTTGCTAGGGCAGGGCCCAGGATTGTTAAAAGGCCAAAGTCCTTTGGAAAAGGGCAGAGACTGGAAGAAGGAAGCACAGAAAGAGAGTCTGCTGCCCTTGAGACTTGTTCCAAAAATGTGAAAAGGAGACAAGGGAAGGTCATAAGGCCAGTGCTGCCTTGGATCAGCCTGTCAGCCAGCACTCTCCTTCCTGGAGTGGCACATGCACTATGTGAGACAAATCACATGCTAAGATAGTCTCTCAATATAAAACACCAGACATCTGAGGAGAGATGTGGTGTGTGTGTGTGGCATCTGCCCGGTCACTTCCAGCCTACTGAGCAATGCAGAAACGTGAGGAAAGTGCAGGTGTGGTGTGTATGTGGGGCTTCCATCATAGTACAAATGGTAAAGAGCCCACCTACAAAGCTGGAGACTTGGGTTCAATCCCTGGGTTTGGAAGATACCCTGAAGGAGAGCAGGTCTACCATAGCCTAGCAAGGCAGTAGAAAAGAGCCTTGCCATATATAAATCATGAGGTCTGGGATAGAATTGAGCCTACTTGGTGCATTTGGGAGAGAAATGCTGCTTTCTGCACAAGGAAGGCATGGTTGTGCTACCTGGGTGGGGAAATTTCCCAGGATGTCATCTGTCTGGGGGCTCTATGTATGTTTCTGGATAGCAGTAAAGTGTGGAGCCAATGGGATGGGAGGTCACCTTAGCTTTCTGAACTCATATTCAGTGTTTCACCAGAGACTCTTTGGACCCATGTCCATCTTCTTGACGACGTTGTCTGAAGGCCTTCTTCACCACAGGCCTTGTTCAGGCATTGTGTGAAGACCTTCTTCAGACACAGGCATCTCATGTTGTCTTTGGGGTTTTGCAGGATCCAGCATCTACTTGGCCTTTTCCAGCTTCAGAAAACCCTTGGGGAAAAAGGAAAATAGTTGCAAACAACAAGCTACAGAGTCAGAAATAGCAGCAGCACCTGGCTGGGATATTCACAGGTCAGAGGACGTGCTGGGCTAGCCACTGAGGTGCTAAAATTTACAAGAAATGATCTTGGGAGGTGCAGGCTGAGAAAGGGTTTGAAAAAAGATACTGAAACAAAAGCCACTGGATATTTCTGTGTGATTCCTGGAAGGAAAGCACACAGGCTGGAAATTATTCCAATGTGATTTGCATTGTGAACCTGGTCTAGGGGATGAGAGACCACAGAACACAGATACACATCATTTAGCTGTCCATTGGCAAATCACTTCAAACCCTGACCACCTTCTTTGCAAGTTAGTCCCATTCATGAGGAAATCCCAAGACTCTGTAATCTTCCAGGGTAAGTCACAGGGATAGAAGTGCATATTGACTTCATCAACAAAGGAGTGAAAGAAAATAACTGGGATTAAAAAAAAAGGGGGGGGGTACTTACCAAAATCTGTTATACTGTACTTAAGAGTTCTGGAGATTTCCATTCCACTGTGTTTGTGTGTGTGAGTGTGTGTGTGTGTGTGCACTGTCAGAACATTTATATGTGTGTGTGTGTGTGTGTGTGTGTGCTGTTAGAACGTTCCTCTGTGTGTGTGTGTGTATGTGTGTGTGTACTGTCAGAACTTTCCTGTGTGTATGTGCTGTCAGAATGTTCCTATCCCAGTGTGTGTATGTGTGTGTGTGTGTGTGTGTGTGTGTGTGTGTGTGTGTGTGCTGTCAGAACATTCCTGTCCCCGTGATGGAAGAATGGACAATGAATATGGGGTGAAAATGACAGAAAGTTTAAAAACTTTATGTTATATAGGCTGTGAAACTCACTAGAAAAATTTAAGAAGAGGAGTGATAGATTCTGATGTCTCTTCTGTAAAGAGTTGAATAAACAGACTTGAGGGCTCTAGCTGCTTTAGGCCCTTGGAATGCTGTATATCCTCCTCGCCTGGAATTAGTAGGATGAATGGAAGAGATTGTTGTTCAGCGTATTTCCTACTTCCGGGCATACATTGGTTCTAGCATCAGGGCAGCAAATTAGTGGTATTTTCTCTTACATAAACATTTATTGTATGGATAGGATTAAAGACAGAATAGGAGGTAGGACGATGTGAGGTAATATGTTACAGCCATCCTGGAAATATAGCATCAGCAGTCATGGTTCCACATTGTTCTGGAAGCATGCTACAAAATATATTTATTTTATTTAGTAGTAAATAAGCTGAATTTAACACTAGTCAACCCCTGCATGGCTTCTTCATGGGCACTGAAGCTTCTTGAGAAACACCCAGCCTCTCTAAATCCCATCAGCAATGATACTTCCTTCTTTAAATGTAGGTACAAAGTCTACCACTATGCCTAGTACTTCCTGATCTTGTTAGAAATCATGTCCAGGAGGGATAAGTGATAACATGATGCTAATCTACAATTAGTCCAGCATGAATATGTATTCTGTGTCCATTTGGGACTTTGCGATACTGATCACCAGAATCTCTTAAACAGAACATAAATACTAGACATATTGCCTTTTTCTTGAGGAAAATCAGTGCTCCTGTTTATGGGTCTGTTACTGCCAATACCAAGGCAGCACAAATTGTGCAGCACCATTAGAGTTACTAGAAAGTTCTGGGAGATGAAATCCAGAAAGAAAAAAGTGAAAAGATAGAAAATTGAGTAGGTCTGACACAGAGATTTATGCTCTTCTTCACTCTACTTCCATCTTTCTACTTATTCCTCCTGTGCTAGATACCAAATGGGTTTAAAGAATGGCTTTTCTGTTGTCATTCAGTTTAGAAACAAAATGGACATCACTGAATTTTGAGAAAGGTCAGATTTCTAGAGTTTAACCCTTTTCTTTAATTTATCATTTTTATGCCTTGACCCAACCCAGTCCATAATATTACAAAAATACCAAATTCACAAGTGCAGCTTTGGAATTTCAGACTGTCTGTAGCAAAGGGCTTATTCAGTTTGCTTCATCTTTAAAGAGATTCAAGAAAATGCATGGATAAATATTTTCTTCAACTCTAAAAATCTAATTTACTGGAGTAGGAAAAGGCAACTCACATGAGTTTTCTTGCCTGGAAAATTCCATGGACAAAAGAGCCTGGTTGTCTGAACTCCTTGGGGTTCGAAAGAATTGGACACTGCTGAGCATACAAACACACGCACATCTAACTTAGGATCAGATAGAAAAATGCTGTTTCTTTTCTCATAGGACTTGATGTGGTTCACACTGAAGGGCTATGGCTTTTTCAAACGTATCTATGACTTTCCTAAAGATTGGTGCTGCTGCTAAGTTGCTTCAGTCGTGTCCGACTATGTGCGACCCCATAGACGGAAGCCCACCAGGTCCCCTTGTCCCTGGGATTCTCCAGGCAAGAACACTGGAGTGGGTTGCCATTTCTTTCTCCAGTGCATGAAAGTGAAAAGTGAAAGTGAAGTCTCTCAGTCGTGTTAGCTAGCTCTTTCTTTTCCTTCAAAAACAAACAAAAAAATAGCTTCCTGTGGGGAGAGTGTGCTTCCTTACTCCATTAAATTTTTGGAACTTCTTTTTCTCTTTTGAAATAGGGATTTCTATCTTATTTTAGGCCTAAGGAATTATTCCTTTGGGATGTCTTTCTTTCTTTTTTCTTTTTTTTCCTTTTTGGGACTAATATTGGGTCAGTATTAATCCAGGTCAATGCTGAAGTCAGATTGACTATATTATTTAGAGCCGAAAATGGAGAAGCTCTATAGAGTCAACAAAAACAAGACAGGGAAATGACTATAGCTCAGAACATGAGCTCCTTATTGCAAAATTCAGACTTAACATTGAAGAAGACAGGGAAAACTACTTGACTATTCAGATGTAACCTAAATCAAACCCCTATGAGTATACAGTGACAGTGACAGATTCAAGAAATTAGACCTGATAGAGTACCTGAACTCTGGATGGAGGTTCATGACATTGTACAGGAGGCAGTGTTCAAGAAAATCTGAAAGAAAAAAGGATGAAAGAATGCAAAATGTGTGTCTAAGGAGGGCTTACAGATAGCTGAGAAAATAAGAGAAGCTAAAGGCAAAGGAGAAAAGGAAAGAAAAAGAAAGACAAAAGGAAAGACCCAACTGAATGGAGAATTTCCAAGAATAGCAAGAACACAGAAACCCCTCCTCAGTGATCAATGCAAAGAAATAGAGGGAAACAATATAAGAGGAAAGACTAGGGATCTCTTGAAGAAGAATAGAGATACTAAGGGGTTTTATACAAAGAGGGGCACAATAAAGGACAGAAGTGTTTTGGACCTAACAGAAGCAGTAGAAGATATTAAGAAGCACTGGCAAGAATACAGAGAACTATAACAACAACAACAAAAATATTTTCATGACCCAGATCACTACGATGGTGTGATCACTCAGCTAGAGCCAGATATTCTGGAGTGTGAAGTCAAGTGGGCCTTAGGAAGCATCATTACTTACAAAAAGCTAGTGCAGGTGATGCAATGCCAGTTGAGCTATTTCAAATCCTAAAATATGTTGCTGTAAAAGTGCTGTACTCAGTGTCCCAGCAAATTTAGAAAACTCAGCAGTGACCACAGGACTAGAAAAGGTCAGCTTTCATTCTAATCCCAAAGAAATATTCAAACTATCGCACAATTCCATTTATCTCTCATGCTAGCAAAGTAATTCTCAAAATTCCCCAAGCCAGGCTTTAACAGTATTTGAATGGAACTTCCAGAACTTCAAGCTGGATTTAGAAAAGGAAGGAAAATTAGATACCAAATTGTCAACATTCTGGGAAACTCTTGAAGATGGAGGAGGAATAGGATGGGGAGACCACTTTTTCTTCTACAAATCCATCAAAAGAACATTTGAACACTGAGTAAATTCCACAAAACAACTCCTGCATGCTGGCAGAGGACAAAAAAGCAACCCATCATCTTCAAAAGGAGGTAGGGAAAAATATAAAAGATAAAGATAGACAAAGAGATAAGGATGGAGATCCGTCCTGGGAAGGGAATCTTTAAAAAGAGAGGTTTCCAAACACCAGGAAACAGCTCTCACTGGAGAGTCTGTCTGTGGTGAGCCTTGGAACCTCAAATGACTACAAACTGGGAGGAAAAATAAATGCACAGATTGTGTGCAACTCCCAGTGGAGAAACATGCAGACACCCACATCTGCCACTAGCAATAGGGGCTGGGGAGGGAGGCATGGAGTTCATTGCTTAGAGTAATGACCAGGCCTAAATGCCCTGAAGGCAGTCTGAGGAAAATAAGTTGAGATAGCAAACCAGACTGTGGGATATCTATCCCGCTAGAAGCCCTAACCTAAGACACCACGAGGCCTGCTCACAGAACAAAGAACTGAGTAGATCTAGCCATCTATGGACCAGCCCATGCCCCACCAGAGACAGGCAGGCAAGGGTAGCCAGAGCCAGAAGGGGACAGTCACAGCCCCAGAGGGGCATCATCTACCAAGCTGCAACAGGGTTCATTGCTAACGAAGACTTCCTGGGATTATATACAGTCAACATTCACTGGGAGGGTCACAGTCAGAGATCAGCTCCCCAGAAGAGGCACATGGCACGACTGAGAAGGTGCGCTGGTTTTACACCCAGGAAACCAAGCGGCAGAGACAGGGGAGGCAATAAGTCACACTGACCGAGCTTGCCAAGACCCTGGTCACCTGAGCTGCTCAGACATGGAAAGGGCATGCAACACAGGCCCAACTGAGTCTGTGCCTTTGTGGAGTACCTGGATACCTGAACCTGAGTGGCATAGACCTGAGAAACGCATACAACCCAGCGCCAGCCTCAGACAGTTCCTGGCAGAGCAACCTAGAGCCTAAGCAGTGTAGACAGGGAAAGGATACACGCAGTGAGTGGGGGCAAACCAGTGTGGCCACTGCAAGCACATGACAGTGTTATTTGTTTGCAGTGTTCCTCCCTCCCCACAGCATGACTGAACAAGTGAGCCAGAAAATGTGTCCACCACTGCCCCCTTGTGTCAGGGCGGAAATTAGACATGGAAGAGACCAGCAAACAGAAGTTGTTAAAACAGAGGCAACAGCCTTGGAAGTGACAGGTGCAATAGATTAAAACTCTGTAGGTAGCACCAACTACATAGGAAGGGACCTATAGATCTTGAGAAGCATAAGCCAGAAAAATGAGCTGACCCCACACTGTCCACAACACCAGAGAAAATCCTAGATATAGTTTTACTATCATCATTATATGTACATTATATGTATACATACATACATACATACATATATATATATATGTATTATTGACCCTTCAACTTTTATTTTTATAACCTACTATTACTTTACAAAAAATACCCTATTTTTAAAGCAAATTTCATGTATATATTATATAATTTTTTTGACTTTGTTTTTTCTCTTTAATATTTTATTTTTGAAAATGCAACCTGCATATTTTTAATCTTTGTTTTTTGGTATCTGTTATCAATTTTGTGCTTTTGAGAACCCAATCCTCAGTACCCATTTTTACTTGGGAGCAAGATTACTGGCTTGACTATTCTCTCTCCCTTGGATTCTCCTTTGTCTCCACCAAGTTGCCTCTATCTCTTCCCTCCTCTCTCTTGTCTACGTGAAAGATTGTTGCTGAATCATTTAAAGACGCTGGTGTTCTTAGCCCCTGGAGGAGAAGAATTCAATCTGAGGCAAGAGACGAGGCTTGATTGCTAAGAGCATTTGTGTAATAAAGTTTAATTAAAGTATAAAGGAGATAAAGCTTCTGACAAAGGCATCAGAAGGAGGCAGAAAGAGTACCCCTCTGCTAGTCTTCAGCTCAATGTTATATAGTCACTAGCAGTCTGTTAATAAAAGAAAGGAATGTCTTAAAACTCAGAATTCAACCAGGCCCTTCACCCACAAGATGCATTTTTGGATAATCTTGGCACCAAATGTTTCATCCTGGGCCATAAAATTATTAACTTGAATCTTGAAGAAGGGCAGGTCACCATACAAATAGTTTCATTTACATAGACTAGGGGAACAATATGTGAGTATAACATACTGGTTGGTCAAGTAGATTCTGAGCCATTTGACAGAACTGACTTGAAGACAGAGTTTATGGTAAATGCATAATACTTTAGCATAGCTTCAGACAAACATTTCCATAAGAAAAATGCATTGGTTATCTCAAGGTTTAAGAACAGTTAACTTTAGGTGAAGTCAGGTGTCATTATGTCAACACAGTATTTTAAGAGAAACCTCCTTTTCAATGTGTATATAGAAGGAAAAAAATATATATATATATTGCTGGTTTGTTTCCTCCTGCTGCTTAAGAGAGATAAAAATTTCTGACACTTGCAGCCTATATATACACATATATACATGTGCATATGTATATATATGTATATATACGTATATATATGTATATATGTGTGCATACATATATATATGTTTATACGTGTGTATATGTGTACATATACACATATGCATATGTATATGTACATATATCATTTATGTATATGTATGTATATATATATCATATGTATATATATATCATATATATGTATGTATATATATCATGTATATATATCACTAGTTTGTTTCCTAGAAACCTCCTTTTAAATTTGTATATAGAAGGAAAAAAAATATATATATTGCTAGTCTGTTTCCTCCTGCTACTTCAGAGAGATTAAAAATGTCTGACACTTGCAGCCTATTTCCTCCATTTGGAGACCATGGGCCTTCCTGCCTGTTACCCTCTCATACTCTGTGAATCTCTTTGTGTGTTCCAGACTGTAATTTATGTATATGTATGTATATATATATCATATGTATATATATATCATATATATATATGTATGTATATATATATCATGTATATATATCACTAGTTTGTTTCCTAGAAACCTCCTTTTAAATTTGTATATAGAAGGAAAAAATATATATATATTGCTAGTCTGTTTCCTCCTGCTACTTAAGAGAGATTAAAAATGTCTGACACTTGCAGCCTATTTCCTCCATTTGGAGACCATGGGCCTTCCTGCCTGTTACCCTCTCATACTCTGTGAATCTCTTTGTGTGTTCCAGACTGTGGAGAACACTTTGGGAACTGATTACTGTCTGGATCTGTCTCCTTTTGATTTTCTCCTTTATGCTCCTGGCCTCTGTCCTTTCTCCCTCTTCTCTTCTGTATATAAATCCCTGAACATCTCTGAGATCCCCAGACTTTGGAGCGTGCATAAGGAAGTGATTACTGGCTAGCTTATTCTCTCTTCTTATGATTCCCCCTCTTCTCCTCTTGGTCACCTCTATCTCCCTCCTTCTTCTTCTCTTCTCCATGTAACTCTGAACCACTCTGAGTGTTCTTCACTGTGGATGAACTTTTCATCTTTAACCTATGTATTTTATCATCAATGCTATATAGATAGAGAAACATTGAGGCTACTGTAATAAGACAGAAAACTGGAAAGAGGAGGTTTAAATCCAAATCCTGAGTACACCAGAAAACTCCTGACTCCAGGGAACATTAATTGAAAGGAGCTCATCAAACACCATGATACCTGCACTGAAACCAAGCACCACCAAGGGCCAACAAGTCTCAGAGCAAGACATAACATGCAAATTATCCAGCAACACAGGAACATAGTGCTGAGCTTAAATACACAGGCTGCCCAAAGTCACATCAAACCCACTGAAATCTCATAGCTCATTACTGGACACTTCATTGCACTCCAGAAAGAAGAAACCCAGTTTCACCCACCTGAACACCGACACAAGCTTCCCTAACCAAGAAACCTTGACAAGCCACACGTCCACCCCACCCACAGCAAGGAACCTCCACAAGAATGATAACTCCACAAACTGCCAGAATATGGAAAGGCCACCCTAAACACAACAATATAAACAAGATTAAGAGGCAGAGAGATAACCGGGTGGTAAAGGAACAGGATAAATGCCCACTACACCAAACAAAAGAGGAAGAGATAGGGAATCTAACTGATAAAGAATTCCAAATAATGATAGTGAAAATGATCCAAAAATCTGAAATCAAAAGGGAATCACAAATAAATAGCCTGGAGACAAGGATTGAGAAGATGCAAGAAAGGTTTAACAAGGACCTAGAAGGATAAAAACACTTTATATATAATATATATATTGCATTTATAAATATATATGTTATATATTTATACATAATATATACATAAATGTATATAATATATATATATATATATTATATATATATATTAAAAAAAAACATTTTGGAGGGAATCAAAATGGAGGTAGATAGGCTAGATGTGGTAGAAGAAACAAAGGTAGAAATAAACAGGAAAAAAGAATAATGAATTAAATGAGGATAATCTCAGAGACTTATGGACAATGTTAAATACCTGAACATTCAAATCACTGGAGTCCTAGAAGAAGAAGACAAAAATAGAGACCATGAGAAAATACTTAAGGCAATAATAGTTGAAAATTTCCCTAAAATGGGGAAGGAAGTAGCCATACAAGTCCAAGAAACCCTCAGAGTCCCAAACAGGACAAATGCAAGGTGAAACACTTCAAGACACATATTCATCAAACTACCAAAGATCAAAGAACAAATATTAAAAGCACCAAGGGAAAAACAACAAATAACACAGAAAGTGTTTCCCATAAGGATTACAGCTGATCTTTCGATAGAAACACTTCAGACCAGGAGGGAATAGCAAGACATACTTAAAATGATGAAAGAAAATAACATAACCCATATTACTGTACCCAGCGAGGATCTCATTCAAATATGAAGGAGAAATTGAGAACTTTATAGGCAAGCAAAAAGTGAGAGAATTTAGCACCACCAAACCTTCTCTCCAACAAATGTTAAAGGATCTTCTCTAGACAGGAAACAAAGAAAGGATGTATAAACTCAAACCCAAAACAACAAGTGGCAACAAGATCATGCTTATCAATAATTACCTTAAATGTGAGTTGAATGCCCCAACCAAAAGGCAAAGACTGGCTGAATGGATACAAAAACAAGACCCCTGTAAATGTTGCGTATGCCAACCCACCTCAAAAGGGACACATGTACACTGAAAGTGAAGGGCTGGAAAATATATTCCATGCAAATAGAGGCCAAAAGAAAGCAGGAGTAGCAATACTTGTATCAGATAAAACAAAGGCTGTGAAAAGAGACAAAGAAGGACAATACATAAGAATGATCCAAGAATGGATCAATACCAGAAGATGATATAACACATATAAATATATATGTGCCAAACATAGGAGCACCACAATATGTAAGACACATACAACTATGAAAGGGAAAATTAACAGTAACACAATAATAGTGGGAAACATTCACACCCAATTTACACCTATGGATAGATCAACTAAACAGAAAATTAACAATGAAAAACAAACTTAAAAAGATACAATAGACCAGTTAGACCTAATTGATATCTATATGACATTTCACCCAAAAAGAATGAATTTCACCTTTTTTTCTCAAGTGCACATGCAACCTTCTCCAGGATAGATAACATCCTGGGGCCATAAATCTAGCCTTGGTAAATTCAAAATAATTGAAATCATCCCAAGCACTTTTTTCTGACCACAGTGCAGTAAGAGTAGATCTCACCTACAGGAGAAAACCTGTTAAAAATTCCACCATATGGAGGCTGAACAACATGCTGCTGAATAACCAACAAATCAGAGGAAAAATCAAAAAAGAAATAAAAATATCCTTAGAAATGAATGACAGTGAAAACATTGCAACCCCAAACCTGTGGGACACTGTAAAAGCAGTATGTACATATACACAGGCATATATACATATACATACATGGATATACACAGACATGAATACACATGCTCATATATGCAGACATGTTGGTATATATACACACATACATACAAATAAATGCAGATGTGTCAATGCATGCCGATGCACATGAGTGTATATGTTTGGTATATACATGGGTGCATTTATATGCGTACACATATGTGCATGCTTACATAGATGCATATATCCACATATGCACAAGTGTATGTACATATATATACATACAGACGGACACATCCATAGATGTCTACTTACAGCATATATATGTACACACAGACATAGGATTGTATATGTGTCTATATATACATATTTGTATGTATAAGTAGACATGCATGCATGTACCTATGTACAGGTGAACATTTGCATCTAGAGTGCTGTACACAGGTTGATGTTCACAGATGCACACACAGGTGTATGTAGATGCAAAAGCATGTGTGTGTCAATACACGTGCATATAAGTCCATGTACATGTGCATATGTGAATAGATACCAATGTATCTCTGTAGATGTCTGTGTGTATGTTTGTATATCTAGGTGTATACAAGTACATATATATGCTCACAGACATACACGTACATACATAGATGGAAACACACACCCGTGTGTGTGTGTCTGTGTAGTGCATGCACACATGCCCGTATATACAAGAAAAGGGCAAGCACATTGCAAAAAGGGCTTTTCTGGCCAAAACTTATCAAAAAAGATGGTCTCGATAACGGACAAAAATGTTATGAAACGAACAGAAGCAGAATATATCAAGAAGAGGTGGCAAGAGTAAACAGAACTGTACAAAAAAGATCTTCATGAGCCAGATAATTACCATGGTGTTATCACTCATCTAGAGCCAGACATCCTGGAATGTAAAGTCAAGTGGGCTTTAAAAAGCATCACTATGAACAAAGCTAGTGGACGTGATGGAATTCCAGTTGAGCTATTTCAGATCTTGAAAGATGATGCTGTGAAAGTGTTGCACTCAATATGCCAGCAAATTTGGAAAACTCAGGAGTGGCCACAGGACTTCAAAAGGTCAGTTTTCTTTCCAATCCAAAAGAAAGGCAGTGTGAAAGAATGCTCAACTTAAGGCACAATCAACACTCATCTCACATGCTAGTAAAGTAATGCTTAAAATTCTCCAAGCCAGGCTTCAGCAATACATGAACCATGAACTTCTTGATATTCAAGGTGGTTTTAGAAAAAAACAGAGGAACTACAGATCAAATTGCTAACATCTGCTGTATCATGGAAAAAGCAAGAGAGTTCTAGAAAAATATACATTTCTGCTTTATTGACTATGTCAAAGCTTTTGACTGTGTGGACAATAAACTGGAAAATTCTGAAAGAGATGAGAATACCAGACCACCTGATGTGCCTCTTGAGAAATCTGTATACCGGTCAGGAAACAACAGTTAGAATTGGACATGGGAGAGTAGCCTGGTTCTAAATAGGACAAGGAGGATGTCAACGCTGCTTATTTAAATTATATTCAGAGTACATCATGAGAAATGCTGGACTGGAAGAAACACAAGCTGGAATCAAGACTGCCGGGAGAAATATCAATAACCACAGATGCACAGATGACACCACTCTTATGGCAGAAAGTGAAGAGGAATTAAAGGGCCTCTTGATGAAAGTGAAAGTGGAGAGTGAAAAAGCTGACTTAAAGCTGAACATTCAGACAATGAAAATGATGGCATCCAGTCCCATCACTTCATGGGAAATAGATGGGGAAACAGTGGAAACAGTGTCAGACTTTTATTTTGGGGGGCTCCAAAATCACTGCAGATGATGACTGTGGCCATGAAATTAAAATATGCTTACTCCTTGGGGAAAAGTTATGACCAACCTAGATAGCATATTCAAAAACAGAGGCATTACTTTGCCAACAAGTCTGTCTAGTCAAGGCTGTGGTTTTTCCTGTGGTCATGTATGGATGTGAGTTGGACTGTGAAGAAGGCTGAGCACTGAAGAATTCATACTTTTGAACTGTGGTGTTGGAGAAGACCCTTGAGAGTCCCTTGGACTGCAAGGAGATCCAACCAGTCCATTTTGAAGGAGATCAGCCCTGGGATTTCTTTGGAAGGAATGATGGTAAAGCTGAAAGTCCAGTACTTTGTCCATCTCATGCGAAGAGTTGACTTATTGGGAAAGACTCTGATGCTTGGAAGGATTGGGGCCAGGAGGAAAAGGGGATGGCAGAGGATGAGGTGGCTGGATAGCATCACCAACTCGATGGATGTCAGTTTGAGTGAACTCCAGTAGATGGTGATGAACAAGGAGGCCTGACATGGTGCGATTCATGGGATCACAAAGAATCGGACACGACTGAGTTACTGGACTGAAATGAACTGAATGGAACTGACACCTAAAGCAACTAGAAAAGGCAGAAATGAAGAATGCTAGGGTTAATAGAAGGAAAAAAAAAAACATTTGCATCTAGAGTGCTGTACACAGGTTGATGTTCACAGATGCACACACAGGTGTATGTAGATGCAAAAGCATGTGTGTGTCAATACACGTGCATATAAGTCCATGTACATGTGCATATGTGAATAGATACCAATGTATCTCTGTAGATGTCTGTGTGTATGTTTGTATATCTAGGTGTATACAAGTACATATATATGCTCACAGACATACACGTACATACATAGATGGAAACACACACCCGTGTGTGTGTGTCTGTGTAGTGCATGCACACATGCCCGTATATACAAGAAAAGGGCAAGCACATTGCAAAAAGGGCTTTTCTGGCCAAAACTTATCAAAAAAGATGGTCTCGATAACGGACAAAAATGTTATGAAACGAACAGAAGCAGAATATATCAAGAAGAGGTGGCAAGAGTAAACAGAACTGTACAAAAAAGATCTTCATGAGCCAGATAATTACCATGGTGTTATCACTCATCTAGAGCCAGACATCCTGGAATGTAAAGTCAAGTGGGCTTTAAAAAGCATCACTATGAACAAAGCTAGTGGACGTGATGGAATTCCAGTTGAGCTATTTCAGATCTTGAAAGATGATGCTGTGAAAGTGTTGCACTCAATATGCCAGCAAATTTGGAAAACTCAGGAGTGGCCACAGGACTTCAAAAGGTCAGTTTTCTTTCCAATCCAAAAGAAAGGCAGTGTGAAAGAATGCTCAACTTAAGGCACAATCAACACTCATCTCACATGCTAGTAAAGTAATGCTTAAAATTCTCCAAGCCAGGCTTCAGCAATACATGAACCATGAACTTTTTGATATTCAAGGTGGTTTTAGAAAAAAACAGAGGAACTACAGATCAAATTGCTAACATCTGCTGTATCATGGAAAAAGCAAGAGAGTTCTAGAAAAATATACATTTCTGCTTTATTGACTATGTCAAAGCTTTTGACTGTGTGGACAATAAACTGGAAAATTCTGAAAGAGATGAGAATACCAGACCACCTGATGTGCCTCTTGAGAAATCTGTATACCGGTCAGGAAACAACAGTTAGAATTGGACATGGGAGAGTAGCCTGGTTCTAAATAGGACAAGGAGGATGTCAACGCTGCTTATTTAAATTATATTCAGAGTACATCATGAGAAATGCTGGACTGGAAGAAACACAAGCTGGAATCAAGACTGCCGGGAGAAATATCAATAACCACAGATGCACAGATGACACCACTCTTATGGCAGAAAGTGAAGAGGAATTAAAGGGCCTCTTGATGAAAGTGAAAGTGGAGAGTGAAAAAGCTGACTTAAAGCTGAACATTCAGACAATGAAAATGATGGCATCCAGTCCCATCACTTCATGGGAAATAGATGGGGAAACAGTGGAAACAGTGTCAGACTTTTATTTTGGGGGGCTCCAAAATCACTGCAGATGATGACTGTGGCCATGAAATTAAAATATGCTTACTCCTTGGGGAAAAGTTATGACCAACCTAGATAGCATATTCAAAAACAGAGGCATTACTTTGCCAACAAGTCTGTCTAGTCAAGGCTGTGGTTTTTCCTGTGGTCATGTATGGATGTGAGTTGGACTGTGAAGAAGGCTGAGCACTGAAGAATTCATACTTTTGAACTGTGGTGTTGGAGAAGACCCTTGAGAGTCCCTTGGACTGCAAGGAGATCCAACCAGTCCATTTTGAAGGAGATCAGCCCTGGGATTTCTTTGGAAGGAATGATGGTAAAGCTGAAAGTCCAGTACTTTGTCCATCTCATGCGAAGAGTTGACTTATTGGGAAAGACTCTGATGCTTGGAAGGATTGGGGCCAGGAGGAAAAGGGGATGGCAGAGGATGAGGTGGCTGGATAGCATCACCAACTCGATGGATGTCAGTTTGAGTGAACTCCAGTAGATGGTGATGAACAAGGAGGCCTGACATGGTGCGATTCATGGGATCACAAAGAATCGGACACGACTGAGTTACTGGACTGAAATGAACTGAATGGAACTGACACCTAAAGCAACTAGAAAAGGCAGAAATGAAGAATGCTAGGGTTAATAGAAGGAAAAAAAAATCTTAAAAATTACAGTAGAAATATATCAAGAGAAACAGAGACCATTGTAAAAATCAAGAAAACCAAATGCTGGATTTTTGAGAACATAAAACTGAGTAACTATTAGCCAGACTCATCAAGAAAGAAAGAGACAAGTCAATAAGATTAGAAATGAAAATGGAGAGATTACAACAAACAACACAGAAATAGAAGGGGTCATAACAGACTACTATCTGCAACTATTTGCCAATCAAATGGGCAACTTGGAAGAAATGGACAAATTTTTAGAAAAGTACAACTTTCCAAAATGGAACCAGGAAGAGACAGAAAATTCTAACAGACCCATCTGAAGCACAAAAATTGAAACTGTAATTAGAAAACTTCCAGCAAACAAAGACCAGGTCCAGATGATTTCACAGCTGAATTCTACCAAAAATGTACAGAGGAGCTAACTCTTATCGTACTCAAAATCTTGCAGAAAATTGCAGAGGAAGGTAAACTTCCAAACTCATTTTATGAAGCCAATCTCACCCTAAAACCAAAACCTGATAAAGATGCCACAGAAAAAACTACTACAGGCCAATATCACTGATGAACATATACACAAAAATCCTTAACAAATTTCTAGCAGAGAATCCAATAACGTATTAGAAAGGTCATTAGTCATGACCAACTGGGCTTTATCCTAGGGATGGGAGGATTTTTCAGTATCTGCAACTCATATCAATGCAATAGACCACAATAACAAACTGAAAAATAAAAACCACTATTATCTCAATAGATGCAGAGAAAGCCTGAGATAAAATTCAGCATCCATTTGTAATAACCCTCCAGAAAGCAAGAATAGAAGGAACATACCTCAACATAAAAATGTGGCAACCCCCCATCAAACATTATCCTCAGTGGTGAAAAATTGAAAGCATTTCCCCTAAAGTCAGGAACGTCTTGTTCACCGCTACTATTCAACATAGTTTTGGCCACAGCAATCACAGCAGGAAAAGTAAAAGAAGGAATCCAGATTGGAAAAGAAGTAAAATTCTCACTGTTTGCAGATGACATGGTCCTCTACACAGGAAATCCTAAAGACTCTACCAGAAAATTACTAGAGCTGATCAATGAATATAGTAAAGTTGTAGGATATAAAGCCAACACATAGAAATGCCCTGCATATTTATACAGTAATAATGAGAAAATGGATAAATTAAGCAAATAATTCCATTCAGCAGTGCAACAAAAAGAATAAAATACTTAGGAATATATCTACCTAAAGAAACAAAAGACCTATATGTAGAAAAGTATAGAACACTGGTGAAGGAAATCAAAGAGGACACCAATAGATGGAGAAATATACTGTGTTCATGGATCAGAAGAATCAGTATAGTGAACATGAGTATGCCACCCAAAGCAATCTATAAATGCAATGCAATCCCTATCAAGCTGCCAACGGTATTTTTCACAGAGCTAGAACAAATAATCTCACAGCTTGTATGGAAATACAAAAAAATCTTGAATAGCCAAAGCAATCTTGAGAAAGAAAAATGGAATAGGAGGAATCAACCTGCCTGACTTCAGACTCTACTATAAAGCCACAATCATCAAGACAGTATTGTACTGGCACAAAGACAGAAATATAGAGCAATGAAACAAAATAGCCCAGAGCTTAATCCACACACCTATAGACATCCTATCTTTGACAAAGGAGGCAAGAATATACAATGGAGAAAAGATAATCTTTTTAACAAGTGGTACTGGGAAAACTGGACAATTACTTGTAAAACAATGGAACTAGAACACTTTGTAACATCATACACTTGTAAAAGAATGAAACTAGAACACGTTCTAATGCCATACACAAAAATAAACTAAAAATGGATTAAGGATTTAAATGTAAGAGCAGAAAATATAGAACTCCTAGAGGAGAACAAAGGCAGAACACTCTCTGAGATAAATTACACCAGGATCCTCTATGACCCGCCTCCCAGAATATTGGAAATAAAAGCAGAAATAAAGATGCAGGACCTAATTAAAATTAAAACCTTTTGCACTGCCAAGGAAAATATAAGCAGTGTGAAAAGAAAGCCTTCAGAATGGGAGAGGATAAGAGTAAATGAAGCAACTGACAAAGAATTCATCCCAAAAATATACAAGCAACTCCTGCAGGTCAATAACAGAAAAATAAGCAACCCAATCAAAAAATGGGCCAAATAACTAAGTAGACAGTTCTCTAAAGAAGACATAGAGATGGATGACAAATACATGAAAAGATAGTCAACATCACTCATTATCAGAGAGTGCAAATCAAAACCACATTTCACCCCAGTCAGAAAGGCTGCTATTCAAAAGTCTACAAGCAATAAATGCTAGAGAGGATGTGGAGAAAAGGGAACCCTAATTACACTGTTGATGGAAATGCAAACTAGTACAGCCACTATGGAGGACACTGTTGTGATTCCTTAAAATACTGGAACTAGAACTGACATATGACCCAGCAGTCCCAGTGCTAGGCATACACGCCAAGGAAACCAGAACTGAAAGATATATGTGTACTCCAACGTTCATTGCAGCACTGTTTATAATAGCTAGGACATGGAAGCAACCTAGATGTTCATCAGCAGATGACTGAATAGGAAAGCTACGGTGCGTATACACAACGGAGTATTATTCAGCCATTAAAAAGAATACATTTGAATCAGTTCTGGTGAGTTGGACAAAACTGGAGCCTATTATACAGAGTGAAGTAAGCCACAAAGAAAAACACCAATATGATATTCTAACACATATATATATGGAATTTAGGAAGAGGGTAAAGCTAACTCTATGTGAGACAGCAAAAGAAACACAAATGTATAGAACAGTCTGTTGGTCTCTGAGGGAGAGGGCGAGGGTAGGATGATTTGAGAGAATGGCATTGAAACATGTATGCTATCTTATTGAAATGACTCGCCAGTCCAGGTTAGATGCATAATACAGGATGCTCGGGGCTGGTGCACTGGGATGACCCAGAGGGATGGGATGGATATGGAGGTAGGAGGTGAGTTCAGGATGGGGCATACATGTACATCTGTGGCGCCTTCATGTAAGTGTATGGTAAAACCACTACAATATTGTAAAGAGTCTCCATTTAAATAAATTTATATTTTAAAAATTGTCAACATCCAGTAGATGATCATAAAAGCAAGAAATTTCTAGAAAAGTGTCTATTTCGCCTTTATTGACTATAGCAAATCCTCTAACTGTTTGAATTTCAATAAACTGAAAAAGTTTAAACAGATGGGAAAACAAGACCAACTTACCTGTATGTCAAGTCTGCATATTGTCACCCTGTTAACTTAAATTATATGTGTAGTAAATCATACAAGATGCCAGGATGGACGAACCACAAGCTGGAATCAAGATTACTGGGAGAAATATCAGTAACCTCAGACATGCAGATGACACAAAGGGTAAAGAGCCTCTTGATGAAAGTGAAAGTGTTGAAAAGGTTGGCTTAAAGCTCAACATTCAGAAAACTAAAATCATGTCATCACGGAAATAAATGAGAAAATAAACAATTGAAAGCATCCCTCAGGAGTGGGGGGTGGGCTTCAAAATCACTGCAGATCGTGGCTGCAGCCTTGAAATTAAAAGATGCTTGCTTCTTGGAAGAAAAAACTCTGAGCAACTTAGAGAACATGCTAAAAAGCAGAGACATTACTTTCCAAGTAACGGTCTGTCTAGTCAAAGCTCTGGTTTTTCTAGTCGTGGATAGGTGTAACAATTGGATTATGAAGCTGAGCACTGAGGAATTGATGCTTTTGAACTGTATTGTGTTCACTTCTCCAAGCGTGTTGGAGAGACTCTTAAGATTCCCTTGGACTGCAAGGAGATCCAACCAGTCAATCCTGAAGGACATAAGTCCCGGGGGTTATTTGTAAGGACTGATGCTGACGGTAAAACTCCAATATTTTGGACACCAAATACGAAGAACTGACACAATGGAAAATGTCCTGATGCTGGGAGAGATTGAGGAGAGGGGAAGAAGGGGATGAGAAGATGAAATGGCTGGATAGCAACACTGACTTGTTGAACATGATTGTAGTTCTGAACGTTGGTGATGGACAGGAAAGCCTATCGTCCTGCAGTCCATGGGGTAGCAAAGAGTTGGAAATGAATGAGCAACTGGATGGAACCTCTAACTTAACATTTCCCTTGTTTAGAGCAGCAAGGAATGCATTGGAAGTCTGTAGAACTGAGAGGAAATTACAAACTTGAAACCCATCAATATCCGTTCTTTATCTAGGAACAAGCTTTTTACCCCTTGAACAAGACTGACATTGAATCACAGAACCACAGACTTCTCATCCAAGGGAACATGGCTGTTCTCTCTTCCCATGCTGTCATGTCTGCTTTTATGCCACAGTTGAAAGAAGTTAAATATTCCATTGTATTCCACAATTCTTTGCATAAAAAGGATGTGAATCTTGCTCATATTCAGTCTCATCAAGCTACAGGTCCTTTCCCCAGATTATATTAAAAAGGATGAGTGTCCCATTTCTGAAGCAGTTCTAGGATATTAGTGAAGTTTCCAGAGTCGTTTAAGGTATTTCCCTATTTCATATTTTAAAAAAGATTGATAAAAGGTCATGTGGGTGGTCATAAGTGTCTTCATGAGACACACATAAGTACTGATGGAGATATCTAGATGCGCAGGGAAAGATGTGGATAATGTAGAAAGATGCATGGATGGCCTCCACAGTGGCATATTGAAGGTATGAGAAGCAGTGGGCTGGACTGTTCATTGCTATAATAAAGCAAAAGGGGTTAGTCAATGAATTCATCAGTAATCCTTCCATGACATAAAGGAAGAAGTTGAAATGTGCACTTTAGACTTGAGATCAAGCAGGATCATCCACTGTAGGCAGTTTATATAATGAAGGGAGAGTCTTAATAAGAACATACTGGGAGAAATAGGGCCTTATTGATACCTATGAAAAATAAAATATATACAAGGGTTTCTGTTTACCATCAGAACTTTCCCCACACTACCTTGTCAGCCAGCCACCTCATAGCCTATTTTCCCATGGTATTTATTTCAGACACTCCTCAGAAGCTTGGCTTCCCTATGCTTCTGCATTTTATATGACTTATTTTCTTGAGAGCGTCTAGTATGCAGGAGGAATTGCAATGAAATGCGCCATTTATTGACAGGAAGTCATTTACCACAATTAGTACAGTTCAAAAAGTGAGAGAAGTGTCTGTTATAAGAGTAAAATGTGTCTCCACAATATCCTGTACCAAATACTGTTACCATTAAATATTCTCAGTTGATCATGTCTTTGTCCTGATGTGCTGCAGTACAGAGACTGTCTTTTACGTTTTACTAAGATGGAACATTGAGAGATCTTGTGGACGTAATTTATTGGGGTGGTAGATGACTTAAAATCTGAAATTTTTACCAGTACTTGTATCTATGGCATGGCTTTGGTGTTAATGGTAAGGTTGCTTGGAGCTATGGCTTTGCTGTCATCGCAGACCTTGCTAGATTGAAGACCATGTGCATTTCCATTTGTTTTACCCCTTCAGTTTGGACTGGATTGTATTTCTTCTTCTTCTTCTTCCTCTTCCTCTTCTTCCTCTTCCTCTTCTGTTCCTGTTCCTGTTCCTCTTCTTCTTCTCCTTCTTCTTCCTTCTCCTTCTTCCTTCTTCTCCTTCTTCCTTCTCCTTCTTCTCCTTCCTTCTTCCTTCTTCTTCTTCTTCCTCTTTCTTCCTTCTTTTTCTTCCTCCTTCTTTCTCCTCCTTCTCCCTCCTTCTTCCTCCTTCTTTCTTCTTCTTTCTCCTCCTCCTCCTTCTTCTTATTTTAAAGTCATGTAGTTTGCAAACTGGATATGTTGGCTATAGAGGTTCTCAGGAATCCAGTGGACTGGTGATAAAAGTGGCGGCCATAGACTACAAATTTTGCTGGAGAGTAAGTACCACTAGTAGGCCTATTAAACTCTGGGGGAAAGGCCCATGTAGTGCCAATGGTTTGGAAAATTTGTGACCCTCTAGGCTTCGTCATGGCTAGTGCAGAGTAGTGTCTTATACAGGAAATTTAGAGGGGCATGGGTGCCATGATATCACCACATTGTGACATCACTCAAGCAATAGGCAGCAATGGCTTGATCCCTTGCCTCATAGGGATTTAGAAAGGTATCTATGGTAATGATAAAAGGAGATAATTGTATCTTTTTATAACATCAGGCTTTTTTCTTGGTACATTTATTTTCTTCTGCTTCCTGTAAATTATGATAATTTAATATTTTTAAGATCAATTTACCCATGAATTAGAAATATATTCTCACCCATTGACTCTCTAATAAAAAGTGAAAACTCTTACGGAGCAATAGCAATCTGTAAGGATCAGTTTCCTTAAAAGAAGCTTAAAAGGAGGCCTCATTAGAAATACAAAGCCCCCTTTCAAGAGAAAGCGGGTATATTGCTTTTCTAGGGTTGCCATAACAAGGTATCCCCAGGTAGCTTAAATAAATATTTTCTAAAACTCTGGGCATCAAATCAGTAATCAAAGGGTCAGCGGATATAGTTTCTTATGGATCGTGACTGGCCATATTCCAGTTTTGTTTTCACTAGTAATGGCTCTGTGGTGTCTAGGACTGATATATTTTTCTTATGAAGAGCCAGTCGTATTAACCCAACCACCTATTTAGAGGTCCAGTTTCCAAATAGGGTCAAAACAAAATGATATTTTGCTATATACAAACATTTTAACTATATACAAACATAGGTCTTCAGCATACACATTTTGAGAGAATGTGATTCCTCATAGTATTACTTTTCTTCTTTCCACTTGTACATTAATCTTTCTCCCAGAATTCACCCCACTAATCAGGTCTCCTGAACCCAGAAAGCAGATGCATAAGAAAAATAATTTTTTCTTCAGTAAAGCAGATGAAATAAAATTCAGACTTTTTAACAATCTAAAAAATCCTCTCCACAAAGACATAAAAGAAAGAAAGCATTTCTATTATTGAATAAATATTAACCCATAATGTGATGTAACTTGATAAGCAAACTACTAAAGTTTTACAAAGACAAAGTGAAAGGTTGTTGCTGAACCATGAAAGACGCCAGGATTCTTGGCCTCCTGAGAAGAGGAATTCAGTCCAGGGCCAGTGTGGAGGCTTAATCACTCAGAGGTTTTGAGCAATAAAATTGTATTAAAGTGTAAGAAAAATAAAGCAAGCTTCTGACATAGACATCAGAAGGGGGCAGAAAGAGTGTTCCCCCTGCTAGCTTTTAACAGTATGTTATATACCTATCAACAGGCTGCTAATTAGAGAAAGGGAAAGTCTCAAAACTCAGGTGGCACAAGGCCCCTCACACATCATGCATTTTGAGGTAACAATCTAAATATCACGAAATATCAATAATCACAGATACGTAGATGGTACTACCGTTATGGCAGAAAGCTAAGAAGAGCTAAAGAGACTTGATAAAAGTCAAAAAAGAGTAAAAAGTTGGCTTAAAACTCACCATTCAGAAAACTAAGATCACGACATCTAGTCCTGCCACTTCATGGCAAATAGGGAAACAATAGGAACAGTGAGAGACTTTATTTTCTTGGGCTACAAAATCACTGCAGATGGTGACTGCAGCCATGACATTAAAAGATGCTTGCTCCTTGGAAGGAAAGCTATGATCAACCTAGAGTGCATATTAAAAAGCAGAGTCATTACTTTGTAACAAATATGCATCTAGTCAAAGTTATGGTTTCTCCAGTAATCAAATGTGGATGTGAGAGTTGCACTGTAAAGAAAGCTGAGCATCAAAGAATTGATGCTTTTGAACTGTGGTGTTGAAGAAGACTCGAGAGTCCCTTGGACTCCAAGGAGATCCAACAAGTCCATCCTAAAGGAAATCAGTCCTGAATATTCATTGGAAAGACTGACACTGAAGCTGAAACTCCAATACTTTGGCCATCTCATACAAAGAGTAGACTCAATGGAAAAAATCCTGATGCTGGGAAAGATTGTAGACAGGAGAAGGGGATGGAATGATGAGATAATTGCATTGCATCACCAGGTCGATGGACATGAGTTTTAGTAAACTCTGGGAGTTGGTAATAGACAGAGAACCATGGCATTCTGTAGTCCATGTGGTTGCAAAGAGTTAGACAAGACAAGCAACTGAACTGAACTGGCACAAGGTGAGTCATCCTGGGCTGTAAAATGATTGACATGAATCTTAAAGGAAGGCTGGTTTCTCAGCAAATATATATTCTCATTAACATAGATTAGGAGGACAACTGTATGAGTACAACATAGTGGTTTGTTGAGGCATTATTGTTTCTGCGTCTTAGGCAGAACCAACATAAAGAAAGACAGAGTCTAGCGTAAATACATAGTTCATTAACATAGATTCAGAAAAAAAATTTCCATAGGAAAAATACATTGGTTAAGATTTGAGAAAAGTTCAGGTGGAACCTGGTGTCATCATGGCAACACAGAATTTTAAAAGAAACCTTTTATTTGTGTATAGAGAAGAGAAAAAATTCGGACAGCTACAGTTTGTTTCCTCCTGCCTCTTAAGAAAGAGGTAAAATATGTCTGAGACTTGAAGCCTATTTCTTCCTTTTCAGTTCAGTTCAGTCACTCAGTCGTGTCTGACCCTTTGCGACCCCATGAATCACAGCATGCCAGGCCTCCCTGTCCTTCACCAACTCCTGGAGTTCACTCAGACTCACGTCCATCGAGTCAGTGATACCATCTAGCCATCTCATCCTTGATCGTCCCCTTCTCCTCCTGCCTTCAATCCTTCCCAGCATCAAAGTCTTTTCTAATGAGTCAGCTCTTTGCATGAGGTGGCCAAAGTACTGGAGTTTCACCTTTAGCATCATTCCTTCCAAAGAAATCCCAGGGTAGATCTCTTTCAGAATGGACTGGTTGAATCGTTTTGCAGTCCAAGGAACTCTCAAGAGTCTTCAATGCCACAGTTCAAAAGCATCAGTTCTTCAGTACTTATCCTTCTTCACAGTCCAACTCTCACATCCATACATGACCACAGGAAAAACCATAGCCTTGACTAGACGGAACTTTGTTGGCAAACTAGTGTCTCTGCTTTTGAATATGCTATCTAGGTTGCCATAACTTTTCTTGCAAGGGGTAAGTGTCTTTTAATTGCATGGCTGCAGTCACCATCTGCAGTGATTTTGAAGCCCCCCCAAAATAAAATCTGACACTGTTTCCACTGTTTCCCCATCTATTTCCCATGAAGTGGTGGGACCAGATGCCATAATATTTGTTTGGAGACTCCTAAACTCCCTTGAAGTTAAAAAATGCTTGCTCCTTGGAAGAAAAGTTATGACCAACCTTGATAGCATATTGAAAAGCAAAGACATTAATTTGCCAACAAATGTCCATCTAGTCAAAGCTATGGTTTTTTCCAGTGGTCATGTTTGTATGCAAGATTTGGACTGTGAGGAAAGCTGAGCACCGAAGAATTGATCCTTTTGAAGTGTAGTGTTGAAGAAGACTCTAGAGAGTCCTTTGGACTGCAAGGAGATCCAACCAGTCTCTCTAAAGGAGATCAGCCTTGAGTGTTCTTTGGAAGAAATGATGCTAAAGCTGAAACTCCAGTACTTTGGCCACCTCATGTGAAGAGTTGACTCATTGGAAAAGACTCTGATGCTGGGAGGGGTTGGGAGCATTAGGAAAAGGGGACGACAAAGGATGAGATGGTTGGATGGCATCACGGACTTGATGGATGTGAGTTTGTGTGAAGTCCGTGAGTTGGTGATGAACAGGGAGGCCTGGTGTGCTGTGATTCATGGGGTCGCTAAGAGTCAGACATGAGTGAGCAACTTAACTGAATTGAAACTCCCTTCCCTTTATCCTCTCAAAGGGATATATTTTAAATGTGTATCCTAACTGTTGACTACTTTAAAGCCTTTGACTCTGTGGATCACAACAAACAGTGAAAAATTCTTCAAAGATGGAAATACCAGAATGCCTGACCCACATCTTGAGAAATCTATATGCAGATTTAGAAGCAACAGTTTGTAACAGACATGGAACAATGGACTGGTTCCAAATTGGGAAAGTAATATATCAAGGCTGAATATGGTCATCTTATTTAACTTACATGAAGAGGACATCATGTAAACGGCAGGGCTGGATGATGCACAAGCTGGAATCAAGATTACAGGGAAAAGTATCAATAGCCTCAGGTATGCAGATGACACCAACCTTAGGGCAGAAAGTGAAGTGAAAGAGGGGAGTTTCAAAAAAGTAAGACCATGGGTCCAATCATCTCATGACAAATAGATTAATAAATAATGGAAACAGTGACAGACTTTATTTTATTGGGACTCAAAAATCACTGCAGATGTTGACTTCAGCCATTAAAATATGTCTGCTCTTTGAAGAAAAACTATGTCACACCAGGACAACTTATTAAAAGCAGATGAATTACCTTACTGACAAATGGCTGTTTAGACAAAGCTAAAGTTTTGCAGTAGTCATGTATGGATGCAAGCACTGGACCCTAACAAAAGATGAGAGTGGAACTGTTAATGATTTGAACTGTGACATTTCAGAAGACTCTTGAGAGTTCCTTGGACATCAGGGAGATCAAACCAGTCAATCTTAAATCAGTCTTGAATATACTTTGTGAGGACTGATGCTGAAGCTCAAACTCTAATACTTTGGCCACCTTATATGAAGAGCCAACTCATTAGAAAATTCTCTGATAGTGGGAAAGATGAAAGACAGGAAGAGAAAGAGACAACAGAGGATGAGATGGTTGAATGACATTGCTGACTCAGTGGTAATGAATTTTTAGGAGATGGAGAAGGACAGGGAAACCTGGCATAGAATCAGTGGGGTCATATATTCAAACAGGACTGAGAGACTACTAAACTGATCATAGCAAACCCAGTTCATTACAAAATTTTCAAAATAATATGTAATCCTCAAAGAAGATCAGATAAGGACATTTATCACAGTTATTTTTTCTTAAACTCACCTGATAATTGGGGTAGCCATCAGTGTTTGCTAATTTGTTTTTACAGAACAGAAGAATGATAAATTTCACATAATTTTAAGACTAAATGCCATTTTGGAATGAGACATTCTCTCAGTAGTCTGTTACCATCCACAGCATTGAGAGATAAATTGCTACTGTTATCAAATTCCCATGTGCCCGACATAGGCCAAGCAGTATCAGAACACTGGAGTTTAAAATGTTTATTGCAGGGTCATGCAATGAGGTGGGTGACTTATGCCTTTAAAAATCCTGAACTCCCCAAAATCTTTCAGTAAAGCCCACTTATACGAAAGATGCAGGAGGATTTTGATTAGCTGTGGCAGACTTCTTCATGTAAGATTGTATGTTCTTGAAGTCACAGTGAGGTAACTGGGTTTCTATGAAACTCTAGCTAAGCAAATATTATTCCCTATGCTTAAAGAAAAGGTTCTAAGCTTGAGAAGGTCATGGGTTAGTGCTGCCTAGTATCAGCCTGTCAGCCAGCACACTCCCAAACCGATATTGGCATCATGTGCGACAAATGACATGCCAAAGTAAACTCAGTGAAATACCTGTCTTCCTAGGAGAGACATGAATGTGGAATCCATCTGGGTAGTTTCAGCCTTCCTGGAAGTGTGGAAAGTTGAGGAAAGAACAGATGTGGTGAGCATGTGTGTACCACTCTGCCAGTGTCTACATGTGAAGGAGGAAAGAGGGATGAAGGAAGTGTGATGGGCTGTTTGCATGCAGAGACCTGGGGACAGTGACAGACAGGAGTGGCCCCAGGGGCAATTCAGGGACTACAGGTGTTCAGTCTCCAAAGTCTAGGGTATAGACATACTTCCAAAGATGCCCATTTCTTGTACCAAAGGCTTTTCCTTTATGAATTCCTTCGTTTATCTGGGGTCTTGTCCTAAGCTGTGGAAGGCTAAGGAACAAAGATGTGGGTCTGCACCTGAGGGAGGGTCTGACCAATTTTCAGGAGCAGACTCTTTGCTGTTGTCATGTCTGAAGGAGATCTGCAGCACACACCTCTCACAGGGACACTGGATTCTAAGTGAGCATCTTAGACATCCCTCAGCCCACCTGTGAGCTGAGCTCTGTGGACCATGAGCTGTAAAGACTAACAGAGAGCCTGGGCTGTAGGCAGATTTACCACAGCCTAGTGAGGGCAACAAAAAGAGAGACTTGCATTTAGCAAGTCAGTGATGCCTGGAGTGGAATTAAGCTTTCCTGATGCATTTGTTAGAGGAATAATGCTCTTCACAAGGGAGATATGAACTGTGTGCCCAGATCAAGCTGGCTTCCCAGGGTGCCATCATTCTTGGGGTCCTGTGTCTATGAGTAGTAGTAAACTCTAGACACAACAAGCTGGAGGCCACCTTACTGTGTCGTTCTCATATTCAAGGCCTTGTTTTGGCAGAGACCCTAGGTATCCATGTGCATGTTCTTCATGACGTTGTATTAGACACAGACCTGTCGTATTCTCTTTGGTCTTTTAGAGGACATGGTATCTATTTTGACCTTTTCTTGTTACAGGAAAATAACCCTTTGAGGGACAGGAAAACAGTTACAAGCATAAAGCTACATAGAAAGAGCAGGGGACCTCACTCAGGAGGCCACAGGCCTGAGGATGTGCTGGACCTATGACAGGGGTGTGACATTGACAAGGAATGATCTTGGCCGGTACATGCTGAGAAATGGATGTTCCACTTCAGCTGAGACAAAGCCTCTCGCAATTTTTGTGTTATTCCTGGAAAGAGAGCTCAGTGAATGGAATCTTCCCAATGTGCTCATCACTTTAAACCTGTCCAAGACGATGGGAAAATACAGAACAAATGCATATTACTCATCTGCCCAGGGCAAGCACTTCAATCCCTGCCCACCTCTTGAGCAATTCAGCCATTTTCATGAGCCAATCTTAAGAGTTTTTAACCTTCCAGGGTAAGTCATAGAGGTAGAAGTGTGGGTTGACTTGATGAATGAAGGAATGAAATAAAATAATGGGACTATAAGAAGGATGCTTACCAAAATCCATTATCTTGGACAAGTAATCCTATCATTCTGTAACTTTCCTTTCATGGGTATGTGTGTATGTATGTATGTATGTATGCACATCATCACAAGTGGAGTGTGTGAGCCCTCGGAACTTTCCTGGCCAGGGAAGGAAGAATGGACAGTAAATGTGGGGTGGGAATGATGGAAAATATTAAAAATACCATGTCATATAGGTAGATATGGGGAAACGTGCAACTAGAATACCAGCTCCCATCAAGAATAAAAACTTTCTGCCTCTGTTATCTTCCTTAAGCAGGATTTACTCACCACCTCCACCTCTGTAATTTTGATTGCCCATCGCATCGGCTGAAACTTAAGCTGCCCGAGGAGGTGGGATCTGAGCTGCTTATGTGAGAAAGTCCTGAGGACACCAAAATATGTGCTGTATGAAAGATACCCAGAAAAATTCCCTGTCACTCAGTCCCTTTAAGCGACTCTACTGAGCTTGCACAGGTGCTGAATAAACCCTGTGGTTCTGTATGTCCAAATTCCACTTGTCTCTTTCTGCCACTACACTTTCTATACCATATTCTAGTGCACTGGATGGGAGACTTACAAACGTGTGCACCACCATTGTCAGAGAACCAGAGAAAGTTGCAGCAGCTGGCCTGGTGACAGACAGATAAGTGTCTCCCAGCTGTTTGCTGGAACCCAGCTCTTGCTTGAGCTGTGCCAGCCCATTCTACTTCCTGAACGGACTCATAAGGATAGCAGAAGTTGGTTCCAGGACAGTGTCAGACAGCTGATAGTCTATGGCACATCCCTCTGAGTCAGGACCCACCACATAGTGTAAGGAGAGCCTGATCACATCTCAGTGACCAGGGAATCATGCAGAAAAGGTTTTGTTCCCATGGGCGGTCTGACAATTCTGGTGTGTGTGAGAGTAACAGGTAAATGAGATTCCGTGCGCCACTGTCTTCAGTCTACACAGCCTGAATGAGTTCCAACCTGTGGTTCCATAGTGACTAACCTCATCCAGCTTAGGCTGGGAGCAGTCTCTAGGGGATCTAATCTCTCCTTGTGAGTCTGGTCAAGGCCATGGCTTTATACCGTATTGCCAAGGTTAAAAGGGGTCTAAATCTCTGCAAGAGGAGTGGCTAGGAGGATGAAAATCAGTGTTTCCACTTGTTACGTGGGATCACCTCAGGGAGGGAACTCTTTCATAATGGGGAACTTGACTTCAAAGCCCACTATCTTAGAGTGTATGGTTAGAATTTTAAGAAATTATTCACTGGGGATTATGGTAAAATTTAGTGATGGATGGCTGTTCACTCTTTTCACACTAGAATGGCCCTCCTTTGTGGTTATTGGGCACCCAGACAGTGCCTTAAATGTGCCCGTGCCCCAGCAGTACATACAGTTGTTACTGGAGACCCTGGCCACTCTGACCAATTTCCTTGTATTGAAAATGGCTAGAAATTGCCCACCTAAGTCCTCCCTGGATTTGTATCTGCATGACCTGTCAGAAACAGTGGAAGTTTCTTGTGACTTAATCAAGAAAAAAAAATAATAATAACTTTTCATGTCAGTAAAAGGAACCACCTATCCTCTAAGGTGAGCTGGACACTTGCCCCTGATGGCTTCACCTTTCATCCCCATGGCTTCCTCATCAGAAGCAGCAGGTCTGCACTTACCAGATAGTCTGCCACCTCCATCTTGCTTCCTCCTTCTGATGCTCCTGAAGCTGTTGTGCCCACACAGCCAACCACACAAGAGCCAATGAGCTGACGTCTCTGGTTGGCTCAAGGGGCAGCTGTATACACATAAAATACATCTAAAGTGCATCAGACAGTAGTGTATAACCCCTAATGGGACTCTACAAGAGAGGGGAACTGTTATCTTCCAGCATGGTTTCCCATGATTGATAACCCAACGGGAAGCATCATGCCCTGTTACACTCTGAAAAACCTCAAATGCTGATTGATCTCCTAGAATCCATTATTCAGAGCCACCACCCTACTTGGGTGGACTGTCAACAGTTTCTCTTCACTCTGTTCAACACCAAGGAGCACCAACAAATTGTAACAAAGGCTCAGAAATGGTTTGAGGCCAGTAGACGTGAAGGACTAAGTACAGGAGGCCTTAAAGAAAGAAAGCCCCATTGGGGCCCCAACATTTATGGAGTGAGAAACCATGTGGAGAGATATAAAACATCTTAGAGACCTTGTCTAGGCCTTTGCCATTTCATTGCTGCTCACCACCCCACACTCTGCTATTCTGTTTCCTAGTGGTGTATGAATTGTCTACAAAATAATGCTTGGCAGAGGCCCTAGTGTCCTGGCAGGGCCACAGTTCTGGGGTCCATGCTCATTTGAGGATATGGAATTAGATTTTGTTGAAATCACTACAAGCTGAGGATTCAGATACATTTGAGGTTTCCTCTGCACATTTTCATGGGGAAAAAACAATGGCACCCCACTCCAGCACTCTCGCTTGCAAAATCCCATGGACAGAGGAGCCTGGTGGGCTACAGTCCATGGAGTTGCTAAGAGTTGGACACAACTGAGTGATTTCACTTTCACTTTTCACTTTCAAGCATTGGAGAAGGTAATGGCAACTCATTCCAATGTTCTTGGCTGTAGAATGCCAGGGTCGGGGGAGCCTGGTGGGCTGTCGTCTGTGGGGTTGCACAGAGTCAGACATGACTGAAGTGATTTGGCAGCAGCAGAGAACTTTCCAATGCAAACAAGAAAAGCAAGAGAAGGTACTCCTGAGAGACATCGCCCCCAGGTATGGGATGTCTGTGATCATAGGGTTGGACAATGGACTGGCAGTGGTAGCTGAGACAGCCCAAAAGGTAGGCAAGGGCTTTGATTACCTGGTGGAAATTGCATACTGCCTACTGCCTCCAGAGTTCAGAGGAAGCAGAATGTATGAACAGAAACCACACACAAACCCTGGCCAAACTAGGTCAGGAGACCAGCTTACAATGGGTAGACATATTACCCATGGTCCTCTTGAAGGAGAGATGTTCATCTAGGTCAGGGATAAGGTTGCCCCCATTTGAAATCCTGTATGAATGTCTGTCCCCATTGGTCACCTTAAGAGGAGACACCAAAAACTGGGGGCTTGAATTTACATAAATAGCTGCAAGAATTTGGACACACCATCTATCAAACACACAAATGGGTCATGGATATGATACCCATATCGTTAGGCATAACAGTACACCACCACAAACATGAGGACCAAGTATGTGTACAAGACTTGAAGAAGGAGCCCTTGAAACTAGTGTGAAGAGGATCCTATTTTGTAATTTTAACCACTCCAACTGCTCTCAGAGTAACAGAAAAAGTGCTTGGATTCATCACTTCAGAGTCAGTTTTGATGGTCCAACCCATAGCTCAGGAAGTGGGAAGCAGCCCTCAATCTGGAGGCACACCCCTGAACTGCAGCTGACTTTGCAAAGATGGAAACAATGATCTTAAAGTCCTTTTCTGGCCACACTAGAAGCTGGACCGTCGGTGTGTGCCTGAAGCTTAAGAAACCAGCAGGACTAGTGAGCTACGGATGTATTGACTGTTAATTGGACTGGGATTCTCTCTATTTATCTTAGTAAATATAGGACTATACTTTATGTTTTCCCTGGAATGTATTATCATCTAAAGCTTACTCTACTTTATTTCCTCATACTCCTTATTCATTTATTTTTTGAGGTCTCCTCTTACTATAAACAGATTAGATATGAAGAAAAGAATTTCTTTTTTTTTCTTTGTAGCTCTGTTCAGATGTAAAATATCCACTCAATGTAGGGATCAGGGGCACTGTTCTGATTATATGACTTTGCAATGTATAACATTGTATAATGAAAAATAATGTCCCATATTCACCTACTATGCACACCAGTCACTTGCATGCTATTAATCTGTTTCTAAATGTTCCTGGTGTGTGTGTGTGTGGGGGTGGGGATGGGTGCAATTTTGGTACTGTTATCATATGGCCAAATTACAGTGTGAAGATGACTTGTGGTATTCTAGCACCGTGGGATAAGTAGTATGCTGGGACTGGGACTCAATAAATTCTTGAGACTGGCCTGATGAGACCTACTCCTGGTCAACTCCCTTGGTAAATACAGTTGACACTTTGACCCCTAAAACTAAATCTAAAGGATTGGACTCCAAGCCAGGATACACGGGACTATATGACCAAGTCTAAACTTCCCTAAAAGACAAGAAATGCCTGTTCTTAAAAATAATATTTTATTTACCAAGCTGAAGAAGTAGACAAATAGCTATTACTAATTGCTGGGACTGTGGAGGATCCCTGATGAGCAAGACATCACCTTGGAGAGGCTCTGGACTAAATGCCTTCCAGAAAATTCAATGGAGTCAAACCAAAAGCAGGCAGTCAGGGCGATCTGTCTGGAGTTGGACTCTGCTCACAAAGACGCTAGGTGAGGAAAGTTTAAGTTGAAAGATTATACTAGGGTTTGGGAAACAAGCTGTACAATTGTCCTTTTTTATGATGTTGCCAACAGTGTCATTCACAGTGGCCAGACCCTGTATTGGGCCTTTCAAAAAGGAAAAGGAAAAACCTTGACTGCTCTGCCTCTCAGTTTTGCCTGTTATGTAACAGTACTGGATCCCAGCACTGTCTTGATCCATTCTTAGAAGTCCCAAATGTTGGCCCATACTGGGAGCATCTTAATTCTTCCAACCCAGACCTAGGGAAGGTCCCAGATGAATTCTTTTGGATTTGTGAGGAAAAGGACCAGTTACCAACTCCCAAAGAAAGGCAATGTCAAAAGAATTTTCAAACTATTGCACAACTGCACTCATCTCACAGACTAGTAAAGTAATGGTCAAAATTCTCCAAGCCAGGCTTCAACATTATGTGAACCATGAACTTCCAGATGTTCAAGGTTTAGAAAAGACAGAGGAACCAGAGATCAAACTGACAACATCAGCGAAAAAGCAAGAGAGTTCCCGGAAAAAAAAAAAATTATATATATAAATACTTTATTGACTGTACCAAAGCCTTTGACTGTGTGAATCACAACAAGCTGGAAAATTCTGAAAGAGATGGGAATACCAGACCACCTGACCTGCCTCTTGAGAAACCTATATGCAGGTCAGGAAGCAACAGTTAGAAGTGGACATGGAACAACAGACTGTTTCCAAATAGGAAAAGGAGTATGTCAAGGCTGTATATTGTCACCATGTTTATTTAACTTATATTCAGAGTACATCATGAATAATGCTGGGCTGGAAGAAGCACAAGCTGGAATCAAAATTGACGGGATGCAGATGATGCCACCTTTATGGCAGAAAGTGAAGAACTGAAGGGCCTCTTGATGAAAGTGAAAGAGGAGAGTGAAAAAGTTGGCTTAAAGCTCAATATTCAGAAAACGAAGATCATGGGATCCGGTCCCATCATTTCATGGCAAATAGATGAAACAGTGGAAACAATGTCAGACTTTATTTATTTATTTATTTATTTATTTGAGCTCCAAAATCACTACAGATGGTGGTTGCAGCCATGAAATTAAAAGATGGTTACTCCATAGAACTAGAGTTATGACCAACCTAGACAGCATATTAAAAAAAAGAGACATTACTTTGTCAACAGATGTCTGTCTAGTCAAGGCTATGGTTTTTCCAGTAGTCATGTATAGATGTGAGCACAGAAGAATTGATGCTTTTGAACTATGATGTTGAAGAAGACTCTTGATAGTCCCTTGCAGTGCAAGGAGATCCAGCAAGTCCATCCTCAGGAGATTAGTCCTGGGTGTTAGTTGAAAGGACTGGTGTTGAAGTTGAAAGTACAACACTTTGGCCTCCTGATGTGAAGAGCTGACTCATTTGAAAATACCTTAATTCTGGAAAAGATTGAATGTGTGAGGAGAAGGAGATGACAGGAAATGAGATGTTTGGATGGCATCATTGACTTAATGGACATGAGTCTGGGTAATCCCCAGGAGCTGGTGATAGATAGGGAGGCCTGACGTGCTGTGGTTCATAGGTCACAGAGTCAGACACGACTGAGCAACTGAACTGACTAATTTAGAAATAAAATGACCCTAATGGAATTGTGAATAAGGACAGATTTCTAGATTTTTGTTTTGCACTTCTGTGCCTTGGCTTATCCCAGTCCTTTATATTATAAGCATGCCTCATTCGAAAGTGCAGGTTTGGAATTACATGCCCTGGGAAACCAAAGCATTCCTATGTCTAGCTTTATTACAATATTTGATTCATTGTGAGGGTCTGGAACCCAACTTAGAATATCTCTATGGTCTCTCTATATTAACTTTTAAAATAGGATGATAAACTTTTACTCCTCTCACTATGGAGATTCCCCCAGTAAACCAGCTGGTTTCCCACTCGTTCTAATTACAGAATCGCAATAAGTTGCCACACAGTCTGAGGTCTTTGCTTATCTGAGCCTCTCGTTCCTTTGCCTGCAATCTTCTTAGTTTTCTCCCTTCATTGAGTACCTGTGAAGGAAGATGAAAGACATTCTGGATATTATAGCACAGAAAAACCTTCTGAAAATGAGGTTCACATGGCCAGAAGCTTCCTTATGAGGATTTTGAGAAACTCTTATGAGGTACAGTCTTGGTTTTACAATCACTTTACTCCCCAGGTGCAATGGATTCATCCATTCTCTGCTTCAATTCATGGGCAGTCAAGTCAACACTTTCTGCATTTGTGGCACCCATGGGTTTGTTTGTTTGTTTTTCTCGTTAATTATCTGAGTAATTAGAAGCTTTGTGTTATAGTACTTTCTTGGTTTTCACGAATATTTCATTAATATTCATTATTGCATAATAATCTTTACTCTTCTTGCCTGTTGGAAGAATGTTTGACATCCATCAGGTATTTAGAGGCACAATTGAGCCTCTAAGTTGTGCTTTAGACTCAGTTTGCCCTTTAGCTCCGATTTGAAGTTGTCCATGGCAAGGCTAGACTTGTCTTAAATGCAAGAGGAGGAGAGGCATATGTGCACCATCTCCTCACCCTGCAGCTTGCACTGCAGGCTCTGTGACATTCATAATGGCAGCTGCAAAGATTTGCAACACCTGGGTACGTGTGGTCAAACCATAATAAGCCGTCATGGATGGTGGTGAACATGGTGGGGAAAGGGAAGTCTCCTGCCAAATTCAAAAGCCCTGGGGTAATGGACTGGAACCTGCTGGTCTAGAACATGATGATGCCCACCATGGGGACCCTTAGATGACTAAAGACACTATGACAGGCTCACAGCAATATGTGTTCACTGGTCCCCATTAAGGCTTCCGTGGTGGCTGAGGTGGCAAAGAATCTTCCTGCAATGCAAGAGACCAGGGTCCAATCAGATCCGGTCCCATCATTTCATGGCAAATAGATGAAACAGTGGAAACAATGTCAGACTTTATTTATTTATTTATTTATTTGAGCTCCAAAATCACTACAGATGGTGGTTGCAGCCATGAAATTAAAAGACGGTTACTCCATAGAACTAGAGTTATGACCAACCTAGACAGCATATTAAAAAAAAAGAGACATTACTTTGTCAACAGATGTCTGTCTAGTCAAGGCTATGTTTTTTCCAGTAGTCATGTATAGATGTGAGCACAGAAGAATTGATGCTTTTGAACTATGATGTTGAAGAAGACTCTTGATAGTCCCTTGCAGTGCAAGGAGATCCAGCAAGTCCATCCTCAGGAGATTAGTCCTGGGTGTTAGTTGAAAGGACTGGTGTTGAAGTTGAAAGTACAACACTTTGGCCTCCTGATGTGAAGAGCTGACTCATTTGAAAATACCTTAATTCTGGAAAAGATTGAATGTGTGAGGAGAAGGAGATGACAGGAAATGAGATGTTTGGATGGCATCATTGACTTAATGGACATGAGTCTGGGTAATCCCCAGGAGCTGGTGATAGATAGGGAGGCCTGACGTGCTGTGGTTCATAGGTCACAGAGTCAGACACGACTGAGCAACTGAACTGACTAATTTAGAAATAAAATGACCCTAATGGAATTGTGAATAAGGACAGATTTCTAGATTTTTGTTTTGCACTTCTGTGCCTTGGCTTATCCCAGTCCTTTATATTATAAGCATGCCTCATTCGAAAGTGCAGGTTTGGAATTACATGCCCTGGGAAACCAAAGCATTCCTATGTCTAGCTTTATTACAATATTTGATTCATTGTGAGGATCTGGAACCCAACTTAGAATATCTCTATGGTCTCTCTATATTAACTTTTAAAATAGGATGATAAACTTTTACTCCTCTCACTATGGAGATTCCCCCAGTAAACCAGCTGGTTTCCCACTCGTTCTAATTACAGAATCGCAATAAGTTGCCACACAGTCTGAGGTCTTTGCTTATCTGAGCCTCTCGTTCCTTTGCCTGCAATCTTCTTAGTTTTCTCCCTTCATTGAGTACCTGTGAAGGAAGATGAAAGACATTCTGGATATTATAGCACAGAAAAACCTTCTGAAAATGAGGTTCACATGGCCAGAAGCTTCCTTATGAGGATTTTGAGAAACTCTTATGAGGTACAGTCTTGGTTTTACAATCACTTTACTCCCCAGGTGCAATGGATTCATCCATTCTCTGCTTCAATTCATGGGCAGTCAAGTCAACACTTTCTGCATTTGTGGCACCCATGGGTTTGTTTGTTTGTTTTTCTCGTTAATTATCTGAGTAATTAGAAGCTTTGTGTTATAGTACTTTCTTGGTTTTCACGAATATTTCATTAATATTCATTATTGCATAATAATCTTTACTCTTCTTGCCTGTTGGAAGAATGTTTGACATCCATCAGGTATTTAGAGGCACAATTGAGCCTCTAAGTTGTGCTTTAGACTCAGTTTGCCCTTTAGCTCCGATTTGAAGTTGTCCATGGCAAGGCTAGACTTGTCTTAAATGCAAGAGGAGGAGAGGCATATGTGCACCATCTCCTCACCCTGCAGCTTGCACTGCAGGCTCTGTGACATTCATAATGGCAGCTGCAAAGATTTGCAACACCTGGGTACGTGTGGTCAAACCATAATAAGCCGTCATGGATGGTGGTGAACATGGTGGGGAAAGGGAAGTCTCCTGCCAAATTCAAAAGCCCTGGGGTAATGGACTGGAACCTGCTGGTCTAGAACATGATGATGCCCACCATGGGGACCCTTAGATGACTAAAGACACTATGACAGGCTCACAGCAATATGTGTTCACTGGTCCCCATCAAGGCTTCCGTGGTGGCTGAGGTGGCAAAGAATCTTCCTGCAATGCAAGAGACCAGGGTCCAATCCCTGGGTTGAGAAGATCTCCTGGAGAAGGGAATGGCAACTCAGTCCAGTATCCTTGCCTGGAGAATCCCTTGGACAGAGAGGAGCCTGGCAGGCTACAGTCCAAGGGGTGTAAAGAGTAAGCTAAGACTGAGTGACACACACACCCCAATCCCATGGACAAAGGAGCCTGGCTTTGCAAAGATTTGGATATGACTGAATGACAAACACACACACACTCAGACACACAGACTCACACATTCAAACACACACACACAGTCCCCACTGAACTCTGACAGGCTCAGAGCACATATTACCACATAATTTACTAAAATGCTGTGTTTCTCATAAACTTGAGCACAACTTAAAAGCATCTAGTTAATTATCAATGACCACATACTTGTTGTCACACAACTATTCCAAAGCATCAAACACAGTTATTCTTGTCGTAAGTTCTTATTCTTTTCTCATCTTCCTTTTCATTCCTCTTGAATCCTTTGCCAGGACTTCTCGACTGAGCAGCTAATAAGCAGAGTGAAATTACACAGTCTTTTCCTATTTGTAACAAGTCTGTTCCATGTCCATTTCTAACGCTTGCTTCCTGAACTGCATATAGGATTTTCAAGAGAGAGGTCAGGTTGTCTTGTATTCTCATCACTTTCAGAAGTTTCCACAGTTTATTGTGATCCACACAGTCAAAGGCTTTGCCATATTCAATAAAGCAGAAATAGATGTTTTTTGTTTGTTGGTTGGTTTGTTTGTTTTCCTGGAACTCTTTCGCTTTTTCTATGATCCAGTGGACATTGGACATTTGGTACCTGGTTCCTCTGCCTTTTCTAAAACCAGCTTGAACATCTGGAAGTTCACGGTTCACTTTTTGCTGAAGCCTGGCTTGGAGAATTTTGAGCTTTACTTTACTACCATGTGAGATGAGTGCGATTGTGCAGTAGTTTGAGCATTCTTTGGCACTGCCTTTCTTTGGAATTGGAATGAAAACTGACCTTTTCCAGTCCTGTGGCCACTGCTGAGTTTTCTAAATTTGCTGACATATTGAGTTCAGTGCTTTCACAGCATCATCTTTCAGGATTTGAAACAGCTCAACTGGAATTCCATCACCTCCACTAGCTTTGTTCATAGTGATGTTTTCTAAGGCCCACTTGACTTCACATTCCAAGTTGTCTGGCTCTAGGTGAGTGATCACATGGTGGTGATTATCTTGGTCATGAAGGTCTTTTTTTCTACAGTTCTGTGTATTCTTGCCACTTCTTAATATCATCTGCTTCTGTTAGGCCAATACCATTTTTGTCCTTTATCAAGCCCATATTTGCATGAAATGTTCCCTTGGAGTCTCTCATTTTCTTGAAGAGATCTCTAGTCATTACCATTATATTGTTTTCGTCTATTTCTTTGCATTGATCTCGCAACAAGGCTTTCTTATCTCTTCTTGCTATTCTTTGGAACTCTGCATTCAAATGCTTATATCTTTCCTTTTCTCCTTTGCTTTTCACCTCTCTTTCTTTCACAGCTATTTGTAAGGCCTCTCCAGACAGCCATTTGGCTTTTTTTGCATTTCTTTTCCATGGGGATGATTGTCTGGCTCTAGGTGAGTGATCACATGGTGGTGATTATCTTGGTCATGAAGGTCTTTTTTTCTACAGTTCTGTGTATTCTTGCCACTTCTTAATATCATCTGCTTCTGTTAGGCCAATACCATTTTTGTCCTTTATCAAGCCCATATTTGCATGAAATGTTCCCTTGGAGTCTCTCATTTTCTTGAAGAGATCTCTAGTCATTACCATTATATTGTTTTCGTCTATTTCTTTGCATTGATCTCGCAACAAGGCTTTCTTATCTCTTCTTGCTATTCTTTGGAACTCTGCATTCAAATGCTTATATCTTTCCTTTTCTCCTTTGCTTTTCACCTCTCTTTCTTTCACAGCTATTTGTAAGGCCTCTCCAGACAGCCATTTGGCTTTTTTTGCATTTCTTTTCCATGGGGATGGTCTTGATTTCTGTCTCCTGTACAATGTCAAGAACCTCGGTCCATAGTTCATCAGGCCCTCTATCTATCAGATCTAGGCCCTTAAATCTATTTCTCACTTTCACTGTATAACCATACGGAATTTTATTTAGGTCATACCTGAATGGTCTAGTGGTTTTCCCTATTTTCTTCAAATTCAGTCTGAAATTGGTAATAAGATGTTCATGATCTGAGCCACAGTCAGCTCCTGGTCTTGTTGTTGTCAACTGTATAGAGCTTCTCCATCTTTGGCTGCAAAGAATATAATAAATCTGATTTTGGTGTTGCCCATTTGGTGATGTCTATGTGTAGACTCTTCTCTTGTGCTATTGGGAGAGGGTGTTTGCTATGATCAGTGCGTTATCTTGGCAAAACTCTATTAGTCTTTGCCCTGCTTCATTCCACATTCCAAGGCCAAGTTTGCCTGTTACTCCAGGTGTTTCTTAACTTCCTACTTCAGTATTCCAGTCCCCTATAATGAAAAATACATCTTTTGGAGGTGTTAGTTCTAAAATGTGTTGTAGGTCTTCATAAAACCATTCAACTTCTGCTTCTTCAGTGTTACTGGTTGGGGCATAGACTTGGATAACTGTGATATTGAATTGTTTGCCTTGGAGACGAACAGAGGTCATTCTGTCGTTTTTGAGGTTGCATCCAAGTACTGCTTTTTGGACTGTTTTGTTTACCATGATGGCTAAACTTCCTACTTTAGCATTCCAGTCCCCTATAATGAAAAATACATCTTTTGGAGGTGTTAGTTCTAAAATGTGTTGTAGGTCTTCATAAAACCATTCAACTTCTGCTTCTTCAGTGTTACTGGTTGGGGCATAGACTTGGATAACTGTGATATTGAATTGTTTGCCTTGGAGACGAACAGAGGTCATTCTGTCGTTTTTGAGGTTGCATCCAAGTACTGCTTTTTGGACTGTTTTGTTTACCATGATGGCTACTGCATTTCTTCTGAAGGATTCCTGCCTGCAGTAGTAGATATAATGGCCATCTGTGTTAAATTCACCCATTCCAGTCCATTTTAGTTTGCTGATTCCTAGAATGTCAACGTTCACCCTTGCCATCTCTTGTTTGACCACTTCCAGTTTGCCTTGATTCATGGACCTGACACTCCAGGTTCCTATGGAATATTGCTCTTTACAGCATCTGATCTTGTCTCTATCACCAGTCACAGCCACAGCTAGGTACTGTTTTTGCTTTGGCTCCATCCCTCCTGGAGTTATTTCTCCACTGATCTCCAATAGCATATTGGGGACCTAATAACCTGGGGAGTTCCTCTTTTTGTACCCTATAATTTTGTCTTTTTATACTGTTCATGAGGTTCTCAAGGGAAGAATACTGAAGTGGCTTGCCATTCCCTTCTCCAGTGGACCACATGCTGTCAGAACTTTGCACCATGACCCGCCCATCTTGGGTTGCCCCGCAGGTATGGCTTGGTTTCACTGAGTTAGACAAGGTTGTGGTCCTAGTGTGATTAGATTGACTAGTTTTCTGTGAGTATGATTACAGTGTATCTGCCCTCTGTTGCCCTCTTGCAAAACCTACCATCCTGCTTGGGTTTCTTTTACCTTGGGCATAGGGTATCTCTTCACAGCTGCTCCAGTAAAGCACAGCCACTGCTTCTTACCTTGAACGAGGGGTATCTCCTCACTGCCACCGTTCCTGACCTTCAATGTTTTATAGCTCCTCTAAGATGGGCTCAATAAAGGACAGAAATGGGATGGATCTAACAGAAGCAGAAGATATTAAGGAGAAGTGGCAAGAATACATGGAAGAACTGTACAAAAAAGATCTTCACGACCCAGATAATCATGATGATGTGATCACTAATATAGGGCCAGACATCTTGGAATGTGAAGTCAAGTGGGCCCTAGGAAGCATCACTATGAACAAAACTAGTGGAGGTGATGGAATTCCAGTTGAGCTGTTTCAAATCCTGAAAGATGATGCTGTGAAAGTTCTGCACTCACTGTGCCAGCAAATTTGGAAAACTCAGCAGTGGCCACAGGACTGGAAAAGGTCAGTTTTCATTCCAATTCCAAAGAAAGGCAAAGAGGATGAGATGGTTGGATGGTATCACAGACTCGATGAACGTGAGTCTGCGTGAACTCCGGGAGATGGTGATGGACAGGGAAGCCTGGCGTGCTGCAGTTCATGGGTTCGCAAAGAGTCAGACACGACTATGCGACTGAACTGAACTGAACTGAATGGTCTAGCAGTTTTCCCGACTTTCTTCAATTTGTCTGATTTTGGCAATAAGGAGTTCATGTCTGAGCATCAGCTCCTGGTCTTGTTTTTGTTGATTGTATAAAGCTTCTCTATCTTTGCTGCAAAGAATAGAATCAGTCTGATTTTACTGTTGACCATCTGGTGATGTCCATGTGTAGAGTCTTCTCTTGTGTTGTTGGGAGATGGTGTTTGCTATGACCAGTGCATTTTCTTGGCAAAACTCTCTTAGGCTTTGCCCTCCTTCATTCCATACTCCAAGACCAAGTTTGCTTGTTACTCCAGATGTTTCTTGACTTCCTACTTTTTCATTCTAGTCCCCTATAATGAAAAGGACATCTATTTTTGGGTGTTAGTTCTGAAAAGTCTTGTATGTCTTCATAGAACCATTCAACTTCAGCTTCTTCAGTGTTACTGGTTGTGACATAGACTTGGATTACTGTGATACTGAATGATTTGCCTTGGAAATGAGCAGAGATCATTCTGTCCTTTTTAAGATTGCATCCAAGTACTATATTTCAGACTCTTTTGTTGCCCATGATGGCTATTCAATTTCTTCTAAGGGATTCCTGTCCGCAGTAGTAGATATAATGGTCATCTGAGTTTAATCACCCATTCCTGTCTATTTTAGTTCACTGATCCCTAGAATGTTGATATTCACTCTGGCCATCTTCTGTTTGACCACTTCCAATTTCCCTTGATTCATAGACCTTGCTTTCCAGGTTCCTATGCAGTATTGCTCTTTACAGCACACAGGCCCTGGGGAGCTATTCCACATTCAAGATCAGGAGGGGCGACAGTGAGGAGATACACCTCACCCAAGATAAGGAGCAGCAGCTGCACTTTGCTTGGTCAGGCGTGAAGAGATACCCCATGTCCAAGGTAAGGGAAACCCAAGTAATACTGTAGGTTTTGCATGAGGACCTCAGAGGGCAGAGACACTGAAACCATTATCGCAGAAAACTAGTCAATTTAATCACACTAGGACTACAGCATTTTCTAACTCAATGAAACTAAGCCATGCCTGTGGGGCCACCCAAGGCAGATGGGTATGGTGGAGAGGTCTGACAGAATGTGATCCACTGGAGAAGGGAATGGCAAGCCACTTCAGTATTCTTGCCTTGAAAAGCTCATGATAGTATGAAAAGGCAAAATGATAGAATACTGAAAGAGGAACTCCCCAGGTAAGTAGTTGCCCAATATGCTACTGGAAATAAGTGAAGAAATAACTCCAGAAAGAATGAAGGGATGGAAGCAAAGCAAAAACAATACCCAGTTGTTGATGTGACTGGTGATAGAAACAAGATCCGATGCTGTAAAGAGATAACTCACAAGGAGATCCCAATAAGTTTAACAGCTGTTCTTTCAATATAAACTCTTCAGACCAGAAGGGATTGACAGGACATACTTAAAGTAATGAAGGAGAAAAACCTACAACCCAGATTAATGTACTCAGCAAGGATCTCACTCAGATGTAAAGGAATAATCAAAGGCTTTACAGACAAGCAAAAGCTGAGAGAATTCAGCACCACAAAACTAGCTCTCCAACACATGATAAAGGCTCTTTATACAGGAAACAGGATGGGTCTATAAACTTGAAACCAAAACAATAACATAAATGGCAACAGGATCATACTTATAAATAATTACCTTAAATGTAAACGGGTTAAATGACCCAACCAATCTAGTCACCTCACTTCTTGGGAAATAGATGGGGAAACAGTGGAAATAGTGTCAGACTTTATTTTTAGGAGCTCCAAAATCACTGATGGTGATTGCAGCCCTGAAATTAAGAGATGCTTACTCCTTGGAAGGAAAGTTATCAACTTAGATAACATATTCAAAAGCAGAGATATTACTTTGCTAACGAAGGTCTGTGTAGTAAATGCTATGGTTTTTACAGTGGTCATGCGTGGATGTGAGAGTTCAACTGTGAAGAAAGCTGAGCACTGAAGAATTGATGCTTTTGAACTGCGGTGTTGGAGAAGACTCTTAAGAGTCACTTGGACTGCTTGGAGATCCAACCAGTTCATTCTAAAGGAGATCAGTCCTGGATATTCTTTGGATGGACTGATGCTATAGCTGAAACTCCAATACTTTGGCCACCGTATGCAAAAGGTTGACTCACTGGGAAAGACTCTGATGCTGGGAGGGATTGGGGGCAGGAAGTGAAGGGTATGACAGAGGATGAGATGGCTGGATGGCATCACCCACTTGATGGACGTGAGATTCTAAGTCCAAGCATATAGAAATAAAGCTCAGCATGGTTTTCACAGGGCACATGGATTTCTTAAGTCAAAATCAGCCAAGTGGGCTTCATGGAGATCCTATTACATGAAGTCACAACCATAATGCACTCCAAGGACCACTTTTTACTTAAGTGTTACCACTGGGATGATAATCTGAGTTTTTCAAAAATATGCTGTGCTCTAAATACTATAATCTCTAATGGCTGTAAATAGGTAATATTATACTTATTTATTTAGCTGGGCCCTGTCTTGGTGGCTGCCAATGGGTGCCTTAGGTTCACCATGCCAAGTCTTAGTTATGGCATGTGGGATCTGTTTCCCCAACCAGGAATCAAACCTGCTGATCTTGGAGCTTGGAACCCTAGCCACTGGACCACCAGGGACATCCCAGGAATATTGTATTTAAGATGCAGTTTCTTTACAGCACACGTTTATTAACAGTCAAAAATTGACTTTGAGATAGTTATGTTAGTTCTGAATATACACACAGACACATACAGTCAAGCATATTATGCATATGCACACATGAGCACACACTCACATACATATACAAACAAATACATATACAAACTCACACATGCACTTGTGCACACACCTCATAGGCACAACTCTAGCTGTTACCATTATCCTTCTAGTAGACTAGTGAGGACACTGGCCACTAACCTTAGGTGAATGATCAACTCCCTGTGGCCAACAGAAGCATCTCCAAGCCAACACTCACATGATGCTGTCTGGGCATGGAATTTTCCCTTCTGACCCTGAAATGTGGGCTCCAGGTAAGCCAAGTTGACCATCCCTCCGCCTTCTACCAACTCACAATTCTCAGGCCCTCTGTCTCACAGTCATCAAGAATCCACCAGGCACCCAAGCCTTGTCCCAAGCCTATCACATGGGCTGTGAAGGCCTCTGGTTTCCCCTGTACCACATCAAAGTAACTTGGGAGAGAGGCTGCTGGTGTAGGACAGAATTTCCTGGGGAAATTTGGCAAGATACACCCTCTCAACACATAAGTGACTACTGCCTTCTAATCTGCACATAAAAATCTCTAAAGAAGGGTGGTGATATGTACAGCCATCTCAGTCAGCTGGCTCAGACTGGTTTGACTAAAATTGATTTATCATTTAGACAGCATAATTAAGAACACACACTTGCCCATTCTTTCTGCTGGTGTTTTATTTATTTTTTTCAGTATTATGTTTCAGTACTATACATCTGCCTACTCAGTGAAAGACATTACAATCATTCCAGTAATAATGTATCCATATATATATATATATATTTCTTATTAGAAAATGAATTTAATTCTGAAGTCAAGAAAGGCACGATATAAAACATAACAATCCACAATCTACAGGATGCAGAAAAAGTAGCTCTAAGAGGGAAGTTTACAGCAATGCAAGTTTATCTTAGGAAACAAATAAAACACTCAAATATTCTAACCCTATATCTAAAGGGATTAGAGAAAGCAACACATATATTTCAAAGATAGTAGAAGGAAAAAAGAATCATAAATAGTAGAGCAGAAATAAATAAAATATAGACAAAAAATACATTAAGAAAGTTCAAGCTAAAAACCTGATTTTTGAAAAGATGAAAAAAATTGATAAACTTTTAGCCAGACTCATCCAGAGACAAGGACCCCAAAATCACTAAAGTCAGAAATGAAAGAAATTATAACTGATACCACAGAAACACAAAGGATCTTATGAGATAATTATATCAACTACATGCCACTAAAATAGACAGTCTAGAAGAAATGGAATATTTTAAAGAAATGTACAATTTCCTAAGATCAGATCAGAAAGT
>SJYG01001340.1:144183-159840 GCA_006410535.1 Litocranius walleri
CTGGGACACCCCTTAGGTGTCTGTCCCCTAGCAAGGACAATCTCATACTTGTCTCAGACACTCACATTCCCCAGGTGTATTCACAGGAAAGACCACATAGGCATGTCAGACAATGAACACAGGCAGAAGGGGAAGAGACACAAGTGACTGGGCTGTTTTTCTGTTAACTTATGAAAACGGGTGATGCAGGGGCCAATCATCTCTTCCAGAACTGTTGCTGTTGCTGTTCGGTGGGTTAGTCATGTCCAACTCTTTTGTGACCACAAGGGTTGTAGCTTGCGAATCCCTTATTCCTCCCTCTCTCCGTCTCTCTCTTGCCCGATTGCCAAGGGCTCCTGCCCTCTCTGGAGCAGACTGCCCACATGGAAGGCCCCTGGGGACAGCCTCTGCACTTCGTCCTCTGAGCCATCGCTGTCCCTTGCTTGATGGCCCACATGTCCCTCCGTCGTGCGTCTGTTCTACCATGTTAAGGTGATCCAGTTTCCTTGGTTTTGTGCTCAACCAAACCATGGCTCCAGAGAGCAGAGAATGCGGCCTGATGCCCAGTGGAGAGCTCGCATGCTAAGTCGAGCCCGACTCTTTGCGGTCCTATGGACTCTAGCTTGCGAGTCTCCTCTGTCCATGGGACTCTCCAGGCAAGAATACTGGAGTTAATCGTACTTCTATCTCCAAGAAATCTTTCTGATTCAGGATAGAACCTTGGATTGGCAAGTGAATTATTTACCCACTGAGCCAGCAGTTAAGCCCAACTCAGCATCAGCAACACTAAAAATGCTTTGTCCAAACTACCAGAAATTATGGTGCAGATACCCAATTGTTGAACACGTGGTTTTAGTCAATTCTGTTTTTATAAAGGTACCAACAAAACTTTCTGGCTACATTTCAACCCTACAATGAATATTTTGGTAAAGATACTACAGACACTCAAAGGAGCAACCATTAACATGACTAAATATAAGCAAAAAAAATACAACTATTAACATAACTAAATATAAATATTAATGAACATAACTAAATATAAGCTACAGGGTCAGTGAGTTTTAAGGGTGTACAAACAAAAATATGTGCAACATTCTTTGTGTGACTTAATATATTAGAAACGATCACCATTTCCACACCACATTTCATCAACATCACTTGCATGGCTTTCAACACAAAATAAATGTTATCTGTTTAACATTCTTTTTGTGGCTCAGAATAGGAAACATCTCACATAATTCACCTGATTCACTTGCTTAAACCATACACTAAATATACATCTGAAAAGAAGCACCCTTTCCCAAAATAGAGCAGTTATGTTCCATGTTTGTTTGTTTTTCCCTCCTGATTTTATTTAATAAATACAAGTCTGAGCTATATAGTATCCTCCCCAATTTTATGTAATAAAAATGACAGAAAACAGTCCAAGGGAGTCAGCATGTGTCCAATGTAAACCTGTGGGTTTATATTTTAACAAGAAAATAAGCATAGTAGACAGCAGCCATAAGCCCTCAAATGCCCCAAACAGCAAAGTTTCCCCTAAAATGTGAATTATGGGTATCAGACCACTCTGCAGAAGCATCCCCAGTAAGACAAACAATCCAAAACATTCAGAGTTTCTGCCTGAGGAAGAGCTTTCCAGGAGGGAAAGGCGAGGAAAAGGAAAAGGTAGAAGGGAGGGGAGGGGGGAAAGAGAAGGGGAGAGGAAAAGTGAGGAAATGAGACAGAGAGAGAGAGAGAGAGAGAAGCTGAAGGGAAGAGGGGGAAGGAGGAGGGAAAGAATAAAGAGGAGAGGGAGGGTGAGACAGAAGGGAGTGGGGAGGAAAATTGGGGGAGATGGAAGAGGGAGAGAGAAAAGGGAAGGAGAGAGAGAGAAGGGGAGAGGAGAAGAGTGAAGAGGAGGGAAGCAGCTCTAAGAGGATACACATCACCCTGAACAGGGAGTTCCTGTCTCAGGAAGTGCTCTGGAGGAGGGCAGGGGGTTGAGAGAGGGAGAAAGAAGGATGGGAGAGGGAGGACGAGGGGACAGGGAGAAGGGAGAGGAGGGATAGAATGGGGTAAATAGGAGGGGAGACAGAAGTGGAGGGGAGGGGAGAAGGACAGAGAGAGAGAGAAGGGGAGCAGAAAGGAGAAGTGGGGAAGGGGAGTGAAGAGTAAGATAGACAACCTTGAACATACAGTGTTTCTGTCCCAAGAAGAGCTCTCAAGGAGGGGAAGGAGCTGAGAAGAAGGGAAGGGAGGTGAATAAAGGAGGGGGAAGGGGGAGGGGGAGGGAAGAAGGGGCAAAGGGCAAAGGGGAGATACAACCTTCCGGGTCCTAGCCACCCCTCTCCTCTTGCAGCTTCAGGAGCATCTGCACTCATCACTGCTGCGGCCACACACAGAGCTGCCTGCTCAAGGACAGCTCCAAACAGCCAGTGGCAGAGGCAAAGCCAGAAACCACGCTGGCTCGATGCAGGACTCACTGCAGCTCAGGGCTGTGGAGAAACCAGAAACCGCACATGTGGCAGGAAACTTTTTCTGAGCAGGTGTGCATGCTGTCACTGGAGCAGACCACCTGCCTGCTTTAAAAGTGTCACCCCATCACCATGTCGGTCTAACCCTCACTGCCTCCAGCAAAAACCTCTCCCTGGGTGTTAATGTGCCCCTGAATATGAGCTTAATGGGCAGAAGGCTTTAAAGCTTCCAGCAAAGATGCAGAAAATAACAAAGAATTTGCCTTATGGACAGTGTGTCCCAGGCAAAACAGCTCACAGCAGTGGGTGGACTGCCTGGAGAGTCAGATGAAGGATAGAATGACAGATGAGATTCATTGTAAATGAAACTAATATTTACCTGATAAATGTGGCAGAAGGATCAAAAGAGCCATTCCAAGCTTCACAGTATGGTTTATGGCATGATACCAGGAAGAAATTTTCTGAACAGTGATTGCAATTCCATATAATCCTAAAAAGGAGCTGAGAATGGTGCATGAGGTTCTGGTGCTATGCATGCAGGAGCTTTTAGTGCATGTTTGACAGTACCCAGCAGACACAGCCTGAACCCAGCACTGGCAACAAGTCCCCCTTCCTCAGCACTTCTCCAATAGTGAAGGGTTTACAAAAAACCTTATTAATCAGGAAAACACTGCAAGTGACCCAATTTTGGGTCTTAACCTTTTCCAAGCACATTTGCTTAAGATAAGGGCATGATTGCAGTGGCCCTCAGGGAAATACTGGTGGCCATTAGTAAAATCCCAGAGGCCCTCAGGGAAACACCGGTGCCCATATCCCTCCCATATCTGCCCATCAGATCTCTGGGGTGGGGAAGATAGCACAGGTGACAGGTGTACCAGAAATAGACCCAGAGAAGAGTTCCCACATCTGCCTGAACTTCCCTGTGTGCAGAATTTCCCTGGCCAACAAAGAGAATAATAAAGCAGGAGGCAGTCCAGTGGCTTCTGCTGCTCCATGGGTCCTCGGACTCCCAAGACGCCAGGATAAGCCTGGGTGTCTCAGAAGAGGACATAAGTGTACCTGTGGGGCTCCTGTGACTCTTCTTGGGTCCCAGACAAGACAACACTGGGAGGGAGGCAGTGCCAGCTCTCATCTGTCTAGGAAAGAAGTTTGGCTGAGGACAGAGAGTGAATGGGGTTCCTGACCACCAAGCCATAACCCTTTTGGCCCCAGCTCCTTAATGATGACAAGATGCATGGGACCTGGGGCCCAAGAAACCAGACACCCCCACTTTGTGAAGGTGACCCATGGCCATACTCACCTGGCCCCTGGGTGCTCTGCTCTCAGCAAGGATGAGGAAGACAAACACAGAGATGTCACCAGTGGCAGGGAAGTATGTTAACCACAATTCTCACTTTGGGACTGCCCTGGTAGTCCAGTGGTGAAGAATCTGCCTGCCAGTGCAGGGGATGTGGATTTGATCCCTGGTCTGGGAATATCCCCCAGGAAACTAAGCCCATGTGTGACCACCACTGAGCCCATGCTCAGAAATAAGAGGAGCCACTGCAATGAGAAGCCCATGCACCACAAACAGAAAAAAAAAAAAAAAAGCCCACATTGTTCACAAAGCCTGTTTCACCTTGAGGTGAAAACATGCCTTTCTGTAGAACTTCCCAGAATGACCCAACCTGCGCTGGCCACTCTAACCATCAGGACCCTATGCTCTTCTCAGTCTTTATCATAAAAGACACCTTTTATTAGTGTGCCTGTGGTGGTTAGGTCCCTAAGTATTAAAATAAGCACTTCTGCCATCTGGTCAACCTCCCACATTGAATTACTTCTGTGTTGGTGGTTCAGTCAATGAATTAACTGCAGAGTGCCTTTATAAACTAATCACTTAAAAAAAAAAGGGGGTGTGATCTAAAGTGTTCAATATTTTTAATGAATAAACGAATCTTGCAGTAAACCATTGTCAAATCATAATAGAAGGAAGGTTACATTCTTTCATTTACAGTAGCACGATTATTTCTATAAATTCTCATATATGCACAAAAGAGAAATTGACAAAAAGAAAATTACAGAGAAAGGTCCAAAAATTTATAATATACTTGGAAATAACTTTCATGCTGGGAGGGACTGAGGGCTGGAGAAGAAGGGGATGACTGAGGATTAGATGGCTGGATGGCATCACTGACTCGATGGACACGAGTCTGAGTGAACTCCGGAAAGTGGTGAAGGGCAGGAAGGCCTGGCTTGCTGCGATTCATGAGGTTGCAAAGAGCCAGACGCCAGGCCTCCCTGTCCATCATCAATTCCCAGAGTTCACTCAGACTCGAGTCCGTCAAGTCCATGATGCCATCTCATCCTCAGTCGTCCCCTTCTTCTCCTGCCCCCAATCCATCCCAGCATCAGAGTCTTTTCCTATGAGTCAGTTCTTCACATGAGGTGGCCAAAGTACTGGAGTTTCAGCTTTAGCATAATTCCTTCCAAAGAAATCCCAGAGTTGATCTCCTTCAGAATGGACTGGCTGGATCTCCTTGCAGTCCAAGGGACACTCAAGAGTCTTCTCCAACATCACTGTTCAAAAGCATCAATTCTTCAGTGCTCAGCCTTCTTCACAGTCGAGCTCTCACATTCATACATGACTACTAGAAGAACGATAGCCTTGACTACATGGACCTTAGTCAGCAAAGTAATATCTCTGCTTTTCAATATGCTATCTAGGTTTGTTATAACTTTTCTTCAAGGAGTAAGTGTCTTTTAATTTCATGGTTGCAATCGCCATCTGCAGTGATTTTGGAGCCCCCTAAAATAAAGTGTAACATTGTTTCCACTGTTTCCCCATCTATTTCCCATGGAGTGATGGGACCGGATTCCATGATCTCCATTTTCTTAATATTGAGCTTTAAGCCAGTTTTTTTACTCTCCTCTTTTACTTTCATCAAGAGGCTTTTTAGTTCCTCTTCACTTTCTGCCATAAAGGTGGTGTCATCTGAATATCTGAGATTATTGATATTTCTCCCAGCAATCTTGATTCCAGCTTGTGTTTCTTCCAGTCCAGTGTTTCTCATGATGTACTCTACATATAAGTTAAATAAGCAGGGTGATAATATATAGCCTTGAAGTACTCCTTTTCCTATTTGGAACCAGTCTGTTACTCCGTGTCCAGTTCTAACTGTTGCTTCCTGTCTTGCATACAAATTTCTCAAGAGGCAGGTTAGGTGGTTTGGTATTCCCATCTCTTTCAGAATTTTCCACAGTTTATTGTAATCCATACAGTCAAAGACTTTCGCATAATCAGTAAAGCAGAAATAGATGTTTTTCTGGAACTCTCTTGCTTTTTCCATGATCCAGCAGATGTTGGCAATTTGATCTCTGGTTCCTCTGCCTTTTCTAAAACCAGCTTTAACATCAGGAAGTTCACAGTTCATGTATTGCTGAAGCCTAGCTTGGAAAATTTTGAGCATTACTTTACTAGTATGTGAGTTGAGTGCAATTGTATTGTAGTTTGAGCATTCTTTGTCATTGCCTTTCTTTGGAATTGGAATAAAAACTGACCTTTTCCAGTCCCGTGGCCACTGCTGAGTTTTCCAAATTTGCTGGCATAGTGAGTGCAGCACTTTCACAGCATCATCTTTCAGGATTTGAAACAGCTCAACTGGCATTCCATCACCTCCATTAACTTTGTTCATAGTGATGCTTTCTAAGGCCCACTTGACTTCACATTCCAAAACTTCTCATTGTAACCCCATGAATCGCAGCATGTCAGTCCTCCCTGTCTATCACCAACTCCTGGAGTTCACTCAGACTCGCGTCCATCGAGTCAATGATGACAGTAAGCCATCTAATCCTCTATCATCCTGTTTTCCTCCTGCCCCCAGTCCCTCCCAGCATCAAAACCTTTTCCAATGAATCAGCTCTTCGCATGAAGTGGCCAAAGTACGGGAGTTTAAGCTTTAGCATCATTCCTTCCAAAGAACACCCATGGTTGATCTCCTTCAGAATGAACTGGTTGGATTCCCTTGCAGTCCAAGATATTCTCAAGAGTATTTGCGAAGACTGCAGTTCAAAAGCATCAATTCTTCAGCACTCAGCCTTCTTCACAGTCCAACTCTCACATCCATACATGACTACTGGAAAAACCATAGCCTTGACTAGATGGACCTTAGTGGGCAAAGTAATGTCTTTGCTTTTGAATATGCTATCTAGTTTGATCATAACTTTTCTTCCAAGGAGTAAGCATCTTTTAATTTCATTGCATTCATATTTCTAAGCAGAAAATATTTCAGAGATTTTGAAAAGGCAAAATAATATCTCCCTGTGTGCATAGTCTGTTATTCACTCCTGCCCAACTCTCTGTGACCACATGCTCTGTAGCCTGTAAGACTCCTCTTCCGTGGGCTTCTCCAGGCAAGAACACTAGAGTGGGTTGCCATCTCCTCCTCCAGGGGATCTTCCCTACTGAAGGATCAAGCCTATGTCTGCTGTATTGTCAGGGAGATTCCTTACCACTGAGCCACTTGGGAAGCCCAAATAATACCTACACACAGTATTAAAATTTAGTATAAAATTAGTTACAATTAAAAATAAATATGTTTGTTATTCAAAGTGTGTGTGTGTGTGTGTGTTTGCATGTGTGTATTTAAACCATCTTAACCAACCATTCGTTTTGATTTTCTAATGTGTAATACATCTTTACTTAGTACCTAAGCTCAGTTGTGAGTCTTTGCAACCACATGGATCGTGTAGAGTTTGGCAGGCTCTTCTGTCCGTGGGATTTTCTTGGCAAAAATACTAGAGTGTGTTGCGATTCTTTCTCCATTTTACTTAGATTACTAAACTCTTTCAAACTGCATAATCATTCTGCACACCTGCCACTTAAAAGGAACCCAGGAATGCAGAATGCAAAAGTGAGAGTCTACACTGTGTGCTCCCCTCCAACCTTCAGTGTCCAAATCTGACCAGGTACCTGCTTGTCCCCAAAAGCAAGCAGGCCCTCAGGCCTCATCTTGCTTCTCCCACCACCAGTTTTCATGGCTTGTGCTCTAAATAGAACTCAGATTGTCTTGTTTTCAGACGTTTACATATGTTCCTCGAATTCAGAACAAGCATCCAAAGACATGGAAGGATGTCCCACCTCACTCCCACAGACAGAAATGTCTATTTCAGACAACAAAAGCATCTGTCACCTATCCCATCCTCAAAGGTAGCAAAAATAAACTTCATGAGGCATGTACTGTCTGACTCAAAACCACCCAGGCAAGGAATGGACCATGATGAGCTACATACACACATACAACACACACACACACACACACACACACACACATGCAAACTTGGGTACAAATGTGTCATAGTGCAGCACTGTCTGCTACAAAAATACTCTGGAAACACCATAAAAACATTCATGCATAGAGGATTTGTTACACACCCAGTAGACCATCCAGACCACAGAGCATCATGGAGTCACTAAATATGTCATGTGTCAGACCTCAGGCACTCAACGTGGAACAAACTCAACTTTCATGTTTAAACACACAAGAACCTATCTAAAAGGAAACCTAAGAGCATAGTACTGACACAGCCAAGTGAGGGGATGTAGATAGGGTGGGAGAAAGATTGATGGATTTCATGCAATTCCCTTTTGAAAAAGAATATTGGGACTTGCTGGTGGTTCAGTGGCTAACAATCTGTGCTTTGAATGCAGGGGACCTGGGGGTCCATCCCCAATCAGGGAACTAGATCCCAGGTGCTGCAAGTCAGATGCAGTACACCCAAATAAATAAAAATAATAAGTATGTAACAACGACAAGAAAAATGAATGTTTTTCCATGTCTGCATGTTAGTCTCTGTACTGACAAATGTAGAATAAAAAGACACACTTGGAGAAAACTGTAGCTGGCATTCCAGCAGCCACCCCTTAAAAGCAGTGGTTTTGACCACTGTGCAGTAAGCAAATCCTCTGGGGGCATGGCTTAGAACGCTTTGGGGTTCAAACCTGCTACTGACTCCTGTGAACACACCATGCAAAATTTCAAAAGCTTCTCCTCATTAGAAGTGCAGTGGTTGGTAAGGTCACCCCAAATAAATTATACACTATGACAGTATCTTTCAGGTCCCCTCCACCCCAGAAGGCTCGGAAATGGCCATGAGGCTACAGAAATTTTCTCACTTACAAGGATGATCACCTATTTCATGGAGCAATGTGACTGCTCCATTAATGCGGCAAAGAATGAACCTTTTTCTTTTTTGCCATTCTATACCCCTTTCTCAATGCTATTTTGATTCATATATATATTTGGGATATGTCTTCAAGTCCGTACATGCACAGTGGAGTGCATGGCGTCAATTTACTTTTTAATATTTACAGTCAATCTTGGAAAATACCAGACTAATTCTGTTAATAAGGGCAGGTCAAAACTGCACTGTGAATGAGTCACCTCTGAAACACCAAGTCGAGAATTATTTCTGTATATACAAGCAGTCACGGGTATTTCTTGGCTTTGAGGTGCTTAAGACTCTGGTGCCATCATTTTGGAGCCTTGAGTTTGATCTCTGGTCAGGGAACTAAGATTTTGCAAGAATTTCATGGAATGCTCCAGGCAAAACACTGGAGTGGGATCACTTCTCCTGGAGATTTTCCCAACCCAGGGATCGAACCCACGTCTCCCACATTGCAGGTGGATTATTTCCCAGCTGAGCCACAAGGAAAACCCAAGAATACTGCAGTGGGTAGCCTATCCCATCTCCATGGGATCTTCTCAACCCAGAAATTGAATCCAGTCTCCTGTATTGCATAGCCTTTGCTGATGTCTCAGAAGGTAAAGCATCTGTCTATAATGTGGAAGTCCCAGGTTTTATCCCTGGGTTGGGAAAACCTGCTGGAGAAGGAAATGCTAATCTGCTCCAGTATTAATGCCTGGAAAATCTCATGGACAGAGGAACCTGGTAGGTTACACACAATAGGGTTGCAAAGAGTTGGACATGACTGAGTGACTTCACTTAGCCTAATTTCACTCCTGGGTTGCAGACAGATTCTTTACCAGTTAAGTCACAATGGAAGCTCAGGAATATTGGAGTCAGTAGCCTATCCGTTATCCAGCAGATCCTCTCAACCCAGAAATAGAACTGGGGTCTGCTGTATTGCAGGCAGATTCTTTATTGGCTGAGCTGCCAAATAAGCCAGCAAATTTTGTAGCCGGCATGGCCAAAACAATCACCAACACCTCCAAGCTGCCCAGTAGTAACTATTCTAGTTCCTGTGTATGAAAGCATCACATCTCCAATTTCCTTCTCTGTCCTCCTCAAATTATTCCAACTCCTATTCACAATTTGCTTTTGAATCATGTACGCTTGCCCTCCCCAAAGCCTGGACATGGATGTCAGTGTACATTACTCCTCATTAGCATAAGACCTGAAAATCTGGTAGCCTGCCACCTTATGTTAAAAACAGCCCATGATATTTTGCTTAATTCAGAGAATCAGCTATTGCCAGGAATAAGATTTAAAGAATCAAAATTACTTCATAAAAGAAAAAAAATAACACTCAGCAGGAATAAAAGAAGAAATCTTTTTCAAAACTGACCTTACAGCACCAGGAACCCCACTCAATACTCTGTGACAGCCCAGGAAAAAGTGAAGTCACTCAGTCATGTCCACATCTTTGCGAACCCACGGACTGAAGCCTACTAGTCTTCTCCATCCATGGAATTTTCCAGGCAAGAATACTGGAATTTCCATTTCCTTCTCCAGGGAATCTTCATGATCCAGGAACTGAACCCAGGTCTCCTGCATTGCACATAGATGCTTTATCATCTGAGCCACCAAACAAGCACAGAAAAGAATTTTTGTTTTGGTTTGTTTTTAAAGAGTGGATATATATATATAGCTGATTCATTTTGCTGTATACCTGAAACCAACACATTAACTATTAAGCTAACTATGTTGTTTTTCAGCCAGCAAGTTCTGTCTGACTTTGCAATCCCATGGACTGCAACACACCGGGCTTCTTAGTCCTTCACCACCTTCCAGAGTTTGCTCAAACTCATGTCCATTGAGTTGGTGATGCCATGCAGCCATCTCATCTGCTGTTGTCCCCTTCTTCTCCCACCTTCAGTCTTTCCCAGCATCGGGGTCTTTTCCAGTGATTCAACGGTATGCATCAGGTGGCCAAAGGTTTGGAGCTTTAACTAAGTTAAATATAATTCAACATAAAACTAATAATAAAAGGTAATCCTTTAAGTTGGTGATGTGGATTCATCTTAACAAAGAGATGAGTCACTCTTGTACTTCCTAAGTGTACATGCTAGTATACATATGCACATACACACACATGTTGACATTGGAACTGCCACAGTTGACACAAGGCAGCCAACAGACTGCATGCTTTGATGGCCTGCTCATCTCTGTCTGTAAACAAGGCTTGACACCCAGGTCTTACCTTTTCACCACGAGCTTCAGGGTCTTATATGACCCCTTCACTGGACAGATGGCCTCCTTTCTAAACCCAGAGAGACTGATGTTGTTGATTCCCAGAATCTCATCTCCAGCCAGCAGTTTGTCCATGGCTGTGGCTTTGCTCACTTCTTTGACCTGCAACTCAGGAAAAGGGTCCACGAGCCTTTCCCCACCCCAAAAGGGCAAACTAGTCCCTAGGACACTGACAGGAGGATGTGTCAGTGACAGCTCTGTGACACCTACTAGTTCTCAGACTGGCTTCAGGACAACCTAGAATTGAAAGTATCCAGCTTTGGACCCAATTCCCTGTGGGAAACCAGGTCTGCACCCCTTTCCTGGTCTGTACCCCTCCCCTCATCTGGTCTGTATCTGCAAGGCCTACTCTTTACAGAGGGATAGCAGATACATAAACACTCAAAAATACATTACAACAGGGATTCAGACAGATCCCTTCACTTTCTGGATCTCCTTCCCACCAAAAAAAAAAAAAAAAAGAGAAAATATATTGGTGTTTTTTTTTTTTTTTTAAATTATTGGCTAGTTATTTCTCACCTATCAATCCTGCACCTAGAGCTTTCCTGGGGGGTCCCATGGTTAAAAATCTGCCTGTCAACACAGCAGACATGGGTTAGATCCTTGAGCAGGGAAAAGTCCACAACGCCACAATGCTAGTAAGCCTGTGCATGACAACCATTGAGCCTGGGCTCCGGACACTAGGTGCTGCACCTACTGAGCCCGTGTGCCACAACTACTGAAACCTCTATGCTCTAGAGCCCATGCTCCACAATGAGAGAAGCCATCACAATGAGAAGCCCTCATGCTGTAAGTGGACAGGCGTCCTTGTTCGCCACACTTGGAGAAAGTCTACATGCACCAACAAAGACCCACCAGAGCCAGATAAATAAATAAACACTTTTAAAAGGTCCTGAACCTAGGACTTCTGTAACAGCTTTCTTTTAATGTTTTCCTTCTTTCTTTCTTTTTATTTTCTTTCCTGTAACAGCTTTATTTAGGTATAACTCATAAACACCAATCCTCCCATGTACATATGAATGAATGAATGGACTGTTAGTTGCACTCAGAGTGGTCCAACCTTCATCACCCACCCAGTTGTATACAGGCTTTCTCAGCCCAGAAGAAACCTCATGCCTGTCAGCAGTCACTCCCCAGCCCTCTCAGGGCATGGAAATCGTGTGTTTGTCCTGGATATACTTATTGTGGACACTTAATATACAGAGTCATAAAACAGGTGGACTTTTGTATCTGGATTCCTTCACTCATGATGTGTTTTCCAGGTGCATCCTTGTTGACTTCTGTGAGGGAACTCTACTTCTTATTGCTGAGTGATATTCCATTATACCAATCGACCACATTTGATTTGTCTGTCCATCAGGGATGGATGTATTTACTTTGTTTCTACTGTTTGGCTATTCAGCCTGTTCAGTTCAGTAACTCAGTCATGTCTGACTCTTTGCAACCCAATGGACTGCAGCACAACATGCCTATCTGTCCATCATCAATGCTCGGAGCTTCCTCAAACTCATGTTCATTGAGTCAGTGATGCCATCCAATCACTTCATCCTCTGGCATCCCTTTCTCCTTCCACCTTCAGTCTTTCTCAGCATCAGGGTCTTTTACAGTGAGTCAGTTCTTTGCATCGGGTGGTCAAAATATTGGAGTTTCAGCTTCAAAACCAATTTTTCCAATAAACATTCAGGAATGAGTTCCTTTAGGATGGACTGCTTGAATCTACCTGCCTTCTCCAACCCCTTCTCTAGTACAAAATATATGCAGGTCAAAAGCATCAATTGTTCAGTGCTCAGATTTCTTTAGAGTCCAACTCTCACATCCGTACATTTGACTATCAGCCCCCATGAACACTTGTATACACATGTTTGTGTGTGAATATGCGTTCTCATTTCCCTTGGGTGTAAAACTAGGAGTAGAATGGCAAGGTCATGTAGTAACAAGATTAAACATTTTCAGGACCTGCTAGACTGATTTTATTTATTTAATTTATTTATTTTACTGTGCTGGATCTCAGTTGCAGCACATGCCATCTTCAGTCTTCATCATGTCATAGAGTCTTAGGTCTGGAAAGTGGGAACTAGTTTCCTGACCAGGGAATTAAACCCATGTATGTAAAACACTCCCTACTTGGAGTTAAACACATTATGTATACAAGTTTATTGACTGACTCCTTAAAAGGATTTTATGACTTTTATGCTAAGAATTTTCAATCTGTTAAGTTCTTAACCCTGGTTTTCTTATATAGTAATAATCCAACTAAGCATTCAGTAAGCCATCAAGTAACCAACCTACTTTTTGTACTAGTGCCCTGCAAACTGCATACTGTGCTTACTCTCAGTCATCTCTGAAACTTTGTGACCCCATGGACTGTAGTCTGCCAGACTCCTCTATCATGGAGGTCTCCAGGCAAAAATACTGGATTGGGTAGCCATTTTCTCCATCCAGGGGATCTTACAAACCCAAAGATTTTACCTAGGCCCCCTGCATTGTAGGCATTTTCTTTGCACTCTGAGCCACCAGGGAACCCCAAGAATATTGGAGTGGGTAGTCTATCCTTTCTCGAGCAGATCTTCCCAACCCAGGAATTGAACCAGAGTCTCCTGCCCTACAGGTGGATTCTTTACCANCTATATACCAGGGCTGACCTGAAAATCAGTTCCAAACCTTACCAGGCACTAAAGTAAGGAAATGTTCTTCTTCTGGGAGTCACAGAGCTGGAAATGAGGTTACTGACAGGCTCATGGATGAAATCACACGGTACTTGGACTCATTTCTCCATCTGGACCTGAGGACAACTCCTTAGGATAATAAATCCAATAATTTATTGTAAGTTGACACCACAAACAAAATGACTACCCCTAACAGAACTATGAAGAAATTCATTTGGCTAACAATCAGTTCTAAATTCTAGACAATTTTCATTCCAACATGACAGATCCCAACATTAATAAGCTTCCACCTGACCAAGATTACACACTCACCCAGAAACAGCCAAGATGATGGATACAATGTGGAGAGCTTAGATTTTGACATGCCACAGCTGGGAGGCTCAGGGGCGGTTTCCAATTGGAGGGTTGTTGAGCAGGTAGCTGGGATGGGTGGGAGGTGAGAGTCCTGGAGGAAAAAAAATGGAGTGAACAACAGGGGAAGGAACTTAAAGACTGGAGAGGCAGTGATGGAGGCTGCTCACACAGAAAACAGACCCAAGAACAGCAGAGGACAGAACCCTTGGGCTTTCTGGAAAAAGATGTTCAGTTTAGTCACTCAGTCATGTCCCACTCTTTGAAACCCCATGAACTGCAGCACGTCATGCCTCCCTGTCCATCACCAACTCCCAGAGTCCACTCAAACCCATTGTGTCGATGATGCCATCCAACAATCTTATCTTCTATCATCCCCTTCTCCTCTTGCCCTCAATCTTTCCAGCATCAGGGTCTTTTCAAATGAGTCAGCTCTCCATATTGGTGGCCAAAGTATTGGAGTTTCAGCTTCAACATCACGGAGGAGAAAGAAGGGACAGCTGTCTCAAAAGAGACAGCAACCAGACAAGCACAGAGCTGTTGAATCTGAGCATCACAAGAAAGCCTTTAGGTGAAACCATGATGGTGGAGAAATGTGCAAGATTTTAAGACAGGTTCTGAGGGTACCAACCCATCACCTATAATGACTCAGCCATGACCTGGTGGGGTTTTCTTTCTCATTCCCACAAACCCTCGCATGCAAGACTTTCTCAAAGTTCTGTCATTAACGTTTGGGTAAGGAACTCGCCTGGTGATCCAGTAGCTAAGACTCTGTGCTCCCTAATGCAGGGTTAGGGATTCAATCCCTGGTCAGAGAACTAGATCTCATGTTCCACAGTTAAATATCATTTTTAAAAATATAAATTTATTTTAATTAGAGACTTATTACTTTACAATATTGTATTGGTTTTGCCAAACTTCAACATGATTCTGCCACGGGTGTATATGTGTTCTCTACCCTGAAACCCCCTCCCATCTTCCTCCCTGTACCATCCCTCTGGGTCATCCCAGTGCACAAGACCCAAGCATCCTGTATCCTGTATCAAACCTGGACTGGTGACTTGTTTCATATATGATATTATATATGTTTCAGTGCCATTCTCGCAAATCTTTCCACCCTCGTGCTCTCTCACAGAGTGCAAAAAAACTGTTCTATACCTCTGTGTCTTTTCTGCTGTCTTGCATACATGGTTATCACTATCATCTTTCTAAATTACATATACATGCATTAGTATACTGTACTTGTGTTTTTCTTTCTGGCTTACTTCACTTTGCATAATAGGCTCCATTTTCATCCACTTCATTAAACTGATTCAAATATACAAAATGGACTATGGACTATTACTCAGCTAAAAATTCTAAGTGCTACAATGAGGACAGAAGGTCTTCAACAAAGATCTTTCTTGGCCAAATTAAAAAACAAAACAAAATTAAAAAACAACAAAGGTCTGGCTTCACCCTGAAGCCCAGAGCATATTGTGTTGCTTCATTTCATCTGAAAAGGCTTCCCAGCTCCTCCTCCAGCCACAAAGACTTTATTCCAAGGCAGCCCATCTGCCTCACCAAAGCCACACTCCACCTACATTCCCAGCAAAAATGACTCCAGGTTTGAGAGACAGAGTAGCTGGAGATCTGTGCCCTCCTTGACTTTCTCATTAAAACAAAGAATTTATCCAACATTTTTCTCATTCATGGTGAAGAGAGTTGCAAATGAGACAGCTTTAAAGACCACTGAT
>SJYG01001341.1:115978-127010 GCA_006410535.1 Litocranius walleri
AGCAGTGCAACAGGACTGGAAAACGTCAGTTTTCATTCTAAACCCTAAAAAAGGCAATGCCAATGAATGTTCAAACTACCATACAATTGCACTCATCTCACATGCTAGCCAAGTGGTGCTCAAAATTCTCCAAGCCAGGCTTCAACAGTATGTGAACCTTGAACTTCCAGATTTTCAAGCTGGATTTAGAAAAGGCAGAGTTACCAGAGATCAAATTGCCAACATCCGTTGGATCATTGAAAAAGCAAGACAGTTCCGGAAATAACGTCTATTTCTGCTTTATTGACTATGCCAAAGACTTTGACTGTGTGGACCACAACAAAATATGGAAAATTCTTAAAGAGATGGGAATACTAGACCACCTGACCTGCATCTTGAGAAATCTGTATGCAGATCAGGAAGCAACAGTTAGAACTGGACATGGAACAACAGACTGGTTCCAAATAGGGAAAGGAGTATGTCAAGGCTGTATATTGTCACTATGCTTGTTTAACATGGATACAGAGTATATCATGAGAAACGCTGGGCTGGAAGAAGCACAAGCTGGAATCAAGATTGCCAAAAGAGTGTCAATAACCTCAGATATGCAGATGACACTTATGGCAGAAAATGGAGAACTAAAGAGCCTCTTGATGAAAGTGAAAGTGGAGAGTGAAAAGGCTGGCTTAAACCTAAACTTTCAGAAAATGATCATGGCATTTGGTCCCATCATTTCATGGCAAATAGATGGAGAAACAGTGGAAATAGGGACAGACTTTTTATTTTGGGGCCTCCAAAATGACTGCAGATGGTGACTATAGCCATGAAATTAAAAGATGTTTACTCCTTGAAAAAAAAAGTTATGACCATCCTAGACAGCATATAAAAAAGCAGAGACATTACTTTGTCAACAAAGGTCCATCTAGTTAAGACTGTGGTTTTTCCAGTAGTCATGTATGGATGTTAGAGTTGGACTATAAAGAAAGCTGATTGCCAAAGAATTGATGCTTTTAAACTGTGGTGTTGGAGAAGACTCCTGAGAGTCCCTTGGCCTGCAAGGAGATCCAACCTGTCCATCCTAAAGGAAATCAATCCTGAATGTTCATTGGAAGGACTGATGTTGAAGCTGAAACTCCAATACTTTGACCACCTGAGGCAAAGAACTGACTCACTGGAAAAAAACCATGATGCTGGGAAAGATATAAGGTAGGAGGAGAAGGGGAAAACAGAGGACGAAATAGTTGTATGGCATCACCGACTCGATGGACATGAGTTTGATGAAACTCTGGGAGTTGACAATGGACAGGGAGGCCTGGCGTGCTTCAGTCCATGGGGTGGCAAAGAGTCAGACACAACTGAATGATTGAACTGAACTGAACTGAACTGAAGTATCCCTAGTATCTCCAAAAATATTGAAATATACATGGTTCAATGCTTTGCCTAGGTAATTCTACAAAACATATGCAAATAATTTTTATGTTCCCATAATATCAATAAAACCTAGATGCTTGGCATTATCAGGAAGTTTAATATTCGGATAAAGCACTATTTTATTTAACCTATTAGATAATATATACTGAGGCTTTAGAAACCTACAAGAAAAAATCAGCAGACCCCGTAATGTAGCTGACAGCATGTTTAATGCAAATGCGATGCTTCCTCTTTTCTTTCTTGAATATTTATTTTAGAGACTACATTTGTGAATAGTTAGACTTATTACCTTTTCAGTAAGGCTGAAATTCCTGTTTATTAATAATGGAGGACAATACATTCTGTTCCTACCTCTTCCAGACTTATCTGTTGGAGTCAATCTCACATTAATTTAGCCAGAGAATATGCAATGGTATATTTTGCTTATTCTTTCTTCACCTGAGGTAGAAGTAAAATGAAAAGCCCCTGAAAAATTGATAGTATGCATAATAAATTATCCAGAGTCCACTTTACTTCCCGAGACTGGTTTGGTTAGAATGTGTATTTTTTTTGTGTGTGGGTAAGTATGTTTTAAAATGTACTGTAAAAGATGTTAATAGTAATGTCCTTTGGAATTTAAAATACAGTGAAAATTAAAATTCATGATAACAATAGTGCAAAAGGTCAGAGAAGAGTTAATGGAGAGTATATGTTCTACATTATTTTAAAAATATTAAAATAATATGTATTACATTTCAAAAGTCAATCATATATTTTATAATCTCTAAGATATCCATTAAAAGAAGAATAAAGAATGTGTAATTAACATAAGTGTATTTAGAACTAAGTAGATCTTTTTCATTCAACACCTTTGTGATAGGCAGAATACAAAAATTCCTCTTTCAAGGTGTACATCAGACTCTCTGGGACTTGGAATATGATGAGATGTCTATGATTGTGTTAAAATAATGTCAACAGAAATTTTGCAGATGCAATTAAGGTTACTAATCAACTGGCTTAAAGTTCATAAAAAAGAAGATTAGTAGGTCTGATCTAATTATATAACCCCCTTAAAAATAGACCATTTTCTCTAGCTGGTAGCAGAAGATGTCAGAGAGATTCAAAATGCTAGAGGGATTCAACACATGGAAGCTATTTCCTTTGTGGAGATGAAGTGGACCAAGGATTAAAGACCTAAGAGTGGCCTCTAGAAACTAAGAGTGGTCCTTGGCAGATAGTCAGCAAGAAAATGGGACCTCAGTCCAGGAACTAAAATTTTCCACCACCTGAAAGAGCTTAGAAACAAATTCTTCCTCAGGGCTCCAGATAAAAACCTTGGCCTTGTGAGACCCTAGGCAAAGAACCCAATCAAACTTGCCTGAACTTCTGACCTAAACAATTGTAAGAAAATAAATGAGTAGTTTTAAGTTTCTAGGTGAGCAAAGACTAACACAACATTCATTTTTTATAGATAAGAAAACTGAGTCCCAGAGAAGTCTACAAATATAAAATGTCCTTAATTTTCATTCTTCTTATCCAACTTACACTTGCTTTGTGTTCTTATATTGGCAGCTGTCTGTGAATCCCACAAAACATAATATATAATTATTTTTAAATATCCAGATACTCATAAAATTCAAAAAGCTGACAAGGAAATAATACATGAATTACTGAGTTATCAAATGTATTAATGTGGGAATTATTATTATATACCTCCATACTCTAATTATAACAATTTTCCTTTTTGCCTTGACAGTAATAAACTGATTAAACTCCTTATTTTACTATGTCCAGAATCTTTGGGTGTCCATAATAGCTTTTCTACATATATATTCAATTAATTATTTCAGAAAGCAACCTCTAGAGATAAGCTTAATTACTCTGACTTTGCTAGTTTCATGATTTCATAATGAATGAACATGCAAAAGTCCCTATGTGTTTGCAAATTTCAGAAATAAATATAAAATAACTACTTTTGTGTAGACATAAATAGCCTTTAAAAATACATCATATCAAATTAATGGAGTTTCAGTAATCCTATTAAGGGAGAGAAACTGCTGATGTGACTTTGAAATCTGTCACTTGCTTGAGTTAGCATGTATTTGTTCTAAATTGCTTGTCAGCCATAAGAAAAACATCAGACTATGGCTATATTAGAGTTCTATAGAAAAATAAAAGGGACAAATTAAAGTAAGCCTTCAGAATGTGTCCAAATAGCAGTTTGACATTGTGTATGTGTGTGTGTGTGTGTGTGTGTGTGTGTGTATGTGTATCTTGTGTATCTTTATGTATTCTTCTTCGCATTATTGCTGGTTAAATAAAGTTAAATGAAGTAATATGAATTGAGAAGGTAGGTTAGTGTCTTGGAAAAAAAAATCAGTGAACTAAGTAGCAGTCGAGAGATTTGACTAGTCTGTCATAAATCCTGTTTCCCAGTCTTTGTTCCCTGTAAACCCCCTTCCACTTCATGGATACAATTTATACGTAGGCCTAATTAAGCTACCTTGGGCCATATTTAAGATTATTTTTCAGTTATATGTCCTATTTCTCCTCCATAAATATAACTCTTATGATGATCACAGCATTATAATGCTGAAGATTATAAGAATGCACCTAGAATTTTTAATCAGTGTAACTTCAGTCTGACTTATCTTCGTTTTGATTCTATACGCCTTCAACACAAATTGTTTTACTTCACTTATATTGTTCAGGCTCTCAATTAATTATTAAGATTCACTTTTATGGACCATGACTCAGAGTGGCTTGATTTTTTTGGAGATAAATCATTACCTTTGAGAAAATGTTTTCTTACTGTTATGTACCTCTGTATTTTGGTACCTGGAAAACATGAAACATATTGATATGCTTTGTGCCAAGTGTACTGATTATATTAACTTAGGACATTGACATAGTATTTATTTTGTTGAGTCAAGAATGAATATTTGTTTCTGATAAGATTAAAATTATTTTTTAAGTTAAGCAACAAGATAATTAATTCTCTACATGTTAGCTTCAACATTCCAGGGTCAGGATTACAGTGAGACAATGAGGTTTCTCTATCAGAGCATTTGCAGGACCTTGAAAGTGAATGCCTTTTAATTTTGTGGACTAAGTGTCTCCTTCATTTTAACTTGGTCCCTGCCATGTAATGTACATTAACTGATGTTTATATTATTTAATTTTACATCTCTTCTTCTGTCCAGATGTTATATTCAGTCATAATTGAAGGTATGTAAAATTGCTATTTTCAATACTTGAGAATTAAGGACAAAAAATGTGATATGTTTTACAAGTGGTGTTTGAAGGTACTAAAAAGGATGCTCACCAAATACTTTATTTCAAATGATGGGACATCTATTTTTAATATAAATTAGGGTAACAGATTTATCCCTGGACATGAGAAGTAGACTTTGCTTAGTATAGTTATTAAAATAGTCATGCCCCACTCCAGTATCCTTGCCTGGAAAATCTCATGGACAGAGGAACCTGGTGGACTGCTGTCCATGGGGTCACAAAGAGTCAGGCACGACTGAGTAACACATACACACATGTCAGTCAGTCAGTTCGGTTGGTCAGTAGGGTCCAACTCTTTGCAACCCCCTTAATTGCAGCACACCAGGCTTCCCTGTCCATCACCAACTCCAAGAGCTTGCTCAAACTCACGTCCATTGAGTCGGTGATGCCATCCAACCATCTCACACTCTGTCACCCCCTTCTCCTCCTGCCTTCAATGTTTCCCAGCATCAGTGTCTTTTCCAATGGGTCAGTTCTCCACATCAGGTGGCCACAGTTTTGGAGTTTCAGCTTCAGCATCAGTCCTTCCAAAGAACACCCAGGACTGATCTCCTTTAGAATGGACTGGTTGGATCTCCTTGTAGTTCAAGGGACTCTCAAGTCTTCTCCATCACCACAGTTAAGAAGCATCAATTCTTCAGTCCTCAGCTTTCTTTATGGTCCAACTTTCACATCCATACATGACTACTGGAAAAACCATAGCTGTGACTAGTTGGATCTTTGTCAGCAAAGTAATATCTCTGCTTTTTAATATGTTATCTATGTTGATCATAGTTTTTCTTCCAAGGAGCAAACATCTTTTAATTTCATGGCTGCAGTCACCATCTTCAGTGATTTTGGAGCCCAAGAAAATAAATCTTTTATGGTTTCTATTGTTTCCCCATCTACTTGCCATGAAGTGATGGGACCAGATGCCATGATCTTAGTTTTTTGAATACTGAGTTTTAAGCCAGCGTTTTCACTCTCTTCTTTGCATACGTAGTAACAATAAAGAAAGAGCTAACACTTATCAGATTAGATCAGCTGTATAGTTGTTTTCCAATTGCTAAGTTGTTTCTGACTCTTTGGGACCCCATGGACTGCAGCATGCCAAGCTTCTTTGTCCTCCACTATCTGTTGGAATTTGCTTAAATTCATATCCATTGAGTTGCTGATGCTATCGAACCATCTCATCCTCAGTCACTCTCTTCTCCTTTTGCGTTCAGTCTTTCCTAGCATCAGGGTCTTTTCCAATGAGTCAGTTCTTCACATCAAGTGGCCAAAGTATTGGAGCTTCAGTTTCAGCATCAGTCTTTCCAATGAGTATTCAGGATTGATTTCCTTTAGGATTGACTGGTTTGATCTCCATGCAGTCCAAGTGGCTCTCAAGAGTTTTTCCAACACCACACTTAGAAAGCATCATTCTTTGGCTCTTAGGTTTCTTTATGGTCCAACTCCCACATCCTTACATGACTACTATAAAAATCATAGCTTTGAATATACAGACTTTTGTTTGCAAAGTGATGTCTCTGCTTTTTAATTCACTGTCTAAGTTTATAGTAACTTTTCTTCCAAGGAGCAAATGTTTTTAAATTTTATGGCTGCAGTCAGCATCCACAATGATTTTGGAGCCCAAGAAAATAAAATCTGCCACTGCTTTCATTTTTTCCCCATCTATGTTCCATGAGGTGATAGGACTGGATGCCATGATCTTTGCTTTTTTCTTTGATTCTTAAAAATTTATTTTTAATTGGAGGATAACTGTTTTACAATAATGTGTTCGGTTCTGCCATAGAGCAATGTGAATCAGCCATAAGTGTACATGTCCCTCCCTTTTGAAGTTTCCCCTCAACCCTCCGCCCCATCCCACCCTTCTAGGTTGTCACAGAGTACCACATTTAGGTCCCGGTGTCATATAACTTCTCATTAGCTATCTCATTTACATATTGTAATGCATATGTTTCAGCGCTACTCGCTCGGCACACCTCACTCTCTCCTTTCCCTGATATGTCCAAAGTCTGCTCCCTATGTCCGTATCTCTTTTCCTGCCTTGCAAATAGGTTCATTAGTATTATTTCTCTAGATTCCATATATATGTACTAATATATGACACTTGTTTTTCTAACTTCAGTCTGTTTAGCAGGCTCTAGGTTCATCCACCTCACTAGAACTGCCTCAAATTTGTTCCTTTTTATGGCTGAGGAGTATTGCCTCGTATATATGTACCACAACTTCTTTATCTATTAATCTGCTGATGTATATCTAGGTTGTTCCATGGTCATCTATTGTAAATAAGTTTCAATGTTGAGTTTCAAGACAGCTTTTTCACTCTCTTTAACTTTCATGAAGAGGCTCTTTACTTCCACTTCACTTTCACTACCTTTTGCATTTTGTGATTTTACTTCCAAATAAATATCTTTAGAGGTTATAAAAGCTGTGTTTGAAATTCAGATAATAAACATTAAATTAGAAATGATAGTTGTATGAGATTCATATTGAACTATTTTGATAGGGTTTATGAATTTTATCTCATGATATATGGTATAAAAAACAGCCAGCCAAATTACTTTGTATATCTTAACTGAACCAAATAATTATGATTTAGGGAATAAGGTGAGAGTGACATTTTGAATAAAGGTCAGACACTTTCATAGAAAATAAAATATGCATTTGACATTGCTGAACTTTGCGAACTAGACAATGATACTGGTAAATGTGATCTGATATAAGAATACTTCCAATCTTTTCTTCTTGGATGTTTTTGCATTCTTGCAGATCATCATGTATGTCTTCTGTGAGGATTGCAAATGTCAATATTAGGATATATCTTATTTAAGAAAGTCAAATGTTATTTATCTAAAAGTTATTGAGAATGGTGAGAATGGTATTGATTATATTCTTAGCAGCCGAAGATAGAGAAGCTCTACACTGTCAGCAAAAACAAGACTGAGAGTTGACTGTCTCAGATAATGAACTCCTTATTGTAAAATTCAGACTTAAGTTCAACTTCATTGACTATGCCAAAGTCTTTGACTGTGTGGATCACAACAAACTGTGGAACATTCTTAAAGAGATGGGAATATCAGACCACCTTACCTGCCTCCTGAGAAATCTGTATGCAGGTCAAGAAGCAACAGCTAGAACCAGACATGGAAAAATGGACTGGCTTCAAATTGGAAAAGAAGTACGTCAAAGCTGTATATTGTCACCCTATTTATTTAACTTACATGCAGAGTACATTAGGTGAAATGCTGGGCTGGATGAAGCACAAGCTGGAATCAAGATTGCCAGGAGAAATATCAATAACCACAGATACGCAGATAACACCACCCTTATGGAAGAAAGCAAAGAGGAACTGAAGAGCCTCTTGATGAAAGTCTGTCTCTTATACACATCTAGATGTGTATAAGAGACAGATATTAGTATCAACCTTTTCCAACTTCTAATTTCACCTCTTCCTACTTTAGGTAGTACTTACTGGAAACTAATCAGACTCAACATGGGAAACATTACCATCGTTATTTTCATTGCTCCACATAAAATGAAACCTTATCACGGTGATATCCATAGACAAGCCAGAGATAGAAAGGCGAATTTTCTCATCAGCAGTCTTTTCAGATTAGTTTTAACATTTTGTTTCACTGACAGATGCTATAAATATATATATATTTCAGGGATCAAAGCTTAATGAAACTGGCTTCAATGGCTAGGCACTATTGGGCAGTAACTCTCTCCAAGCCAAAAGCAGGAAGTGTTATAAAGCAGACATTACTGAAGAGTGAAATTACCTTAAAACTGGAAATCTAATCATATAATGTGCCTTCTCAGACAAATTAAAAAATGGATGTGACATACCAGTTTCCAAGATCTCTCCTGAACTGGTTTTTACTATTTATTAGGCAATACCAATTTACATCTGAATCTAGTGAGGCATCAAAAAGATTACTAAATTTGATTTTTTTTCTAGCTTGAATTAACTCTTTTGAAGTTAGCAAGCCATAATAAGTGCCTGCACTTTCTTTAATTATATCAATGAGCCTTTTTTAAACCAGCAAAACACTGCAAGACTTTCAAGGGAATATATATGTTTAATGCATTTTCCTTTGGGTGCATTGTGTTTCTTATGACTGAATGTTTAGAAGGTGAGGTGTATTAACAACACATGAGCTATCCTATGTGACAGAAGCAGAGGATCAGAAAGGTCAATATTTTTACAAAGTAGTTGTGAATAGCAGCATCAAAATAGTTGCTCAAAAATGTTTTAATTTTTTTCTTTAAATTTATCATTTTAAACTTACTTTTTCTAAAAATGTACTTCAGCTAATTGAGAGTGATCAAATTTCCATCAGCTTTAACTTGGATAAAAATCTTGAAGTAACTCATTTGGAATAGTTTGTTTTGAATAAGCTGTGTAAAACTGCCTCTTCTCAAATAAATGATTTTATAACATACTATTTTCAACTTCATTTTGAATGTTTTATACACTTTTAGAATTACAGAGTTACATATGATTATGTTTGAACCATTAGCAAAGAAATAACTAAAGTAATAAAGTTGTCATTTACATTGGCAATATATCAACTTTGATTTTTAAAAATAAAACTGAAAAACATTTGTACTAGTTGAGACCATCCCAGCTTGCAAATCTGATTAAATAAATGTAGGTCAATGTGTGTGTGGGGCTGAGATTGGTGTGCACTTGTATGTGTATCTGGGTATCAATGATCACTCTTTGGAGAAGCAATAGAAATAGAGAACTTGTGTTTGTTAGCCATCCATATGTCTTCTTTGGAGAACTGCCTATTTAGTTCTTTGGCCCATTTTTTGATTGGATCGTTTATTTTTCTGGAGTTGAGCTGCATAAGTTGCTTGTATATCTTTGAGATTAGTTGTTTGTCAGTTGTTTCATTTGCTATTGTTTTCTCCCATTCAGAAGGCTGTCTTTTCACCTTGTTTATAGTTTCCTTTGTTGTGCAGAAGCTTTTAATTTTAATTAGATCCCATTTGTTTATTTTTGCTTTTATTTACAGTATACTGGGAGGTGGATCATAGAGGATCCTGCTGTGAGTTATGTCGGAGAGTGTTTTGCCTATGTTCTCCTCTAGGAGTTTTATAGTTTCTGGTCTTACATTTAGATCTTTAATCCATTTTGAGTTTATTTTTGTGTATGGTGTTAGAAAGAGGTCTAGTTTCATTCTTTTACAAGTGGTTGACCAGTTTTCCCAGCACCACCTGTTAAAGAGACTGTCTTTACTCCATTGTATATTCTTGCCTCCTTTGTCATTAGAAAAAAGAACAATAAAAGAGCAATGACAATATTTGTTCCAAAAGTATTAATAATTTTGTGTTTTATTTTTAAATACTGACTTCATAAACATTTTATCTGTCACTTACTATTGCCGGGAGAAATAACAATAACCTCAGATATGCAGATGACACCACCCTTATGGCAGAAAGAGAAGAGGAACTACAAAGCCTCTTGATGAAAGTGAAAGAGGAGAGTGGAAAAGTTGGCTTAAAGCTCCACATTCATAAAATGAAGATCATGGCATTTGGCCCCATCACTTTATAGGAAATAGATGGGGAAACAGTGGAAACAGCATCAGAGTTTATTTTGGAGGGCTCCAAAACCACTGCAGATGGTGATTGCAGCCATGAAATTAAAAGATGCTTACTCCTTGGAAAGAAAGTTATGACCAACCTCGAAAACACATTAAAAAGCAGAGACATTACTTTGACAACAAAGGTACTTCTAGTCAAGGCTATGGTTTTTCCAGTGGTCATGTATGGATGTGAAATTTGGACTGTGAAGAAAGCTGAGCGCTGAAGAATTGATGCTTTTGAACTGTGGTGTAGAAGCCTCTTGAGAATCCCTTGGACTGCAAGGAGATCCAACCAGTCCATTCTAAAGGAGATCAGTCCTGGGTGTTCTTTGGAAGGACTGATGCTGAAGGTGAAACTCCAATACTTTGGCCACCTCATGCGAAGAGTTGACTTATTGGAAAAGACCATGATGCTGGGAGGGATTGGGGTCAGGAGGAGAAGGGGACAACAGAGGATGAGGTGGCTGAATGGCATCACTGACTTGATGGACATGAGTTTGTGTGGACTCTTGGAGTTGGTGATGGACAGAGAGGCCTGGTGTGCTGCAATTCATGGGGTCACAAAGAGTTGGACAAGAATGAGCGACTGAAATGAACTGATCCATCTACCAGTGTCCTGATTCTTCATTGATTTAATGATCTCTATTATTATTTTAAATAGAGAAACAAACAATCAAAAGCACTTCCTAAGTGCCTATGTGATTAAAACTGATCTGGTTACTGTGAGTAGACATCTAATATAGACATTGCACCTGCCATTTAAAAGA
>SJYG01001341.1:189851-201119 GCA_006410535.1 Litocranius walleri
TCTTACTGATGTTGGCAAGAATTATTGTACTATGGAGAGTTATCGGGTGTGAGATAATCAGCAGGTAATCATTACTAAAAATAATAAAACAAAACAAAAAAAACTGTTACTTGATCCCCATTGAGCCACTGACAGAAAGATTTCTATATGATATTTCTCTAATAGATACTTTGCAAACGTAGCTGATTGCTCATTAATATCAGAATGATAAAATTCAAGATGCTTCTGACCTACTGTCAGATAAAACTTTACATAAAGATTACTATGTAAGATAAGGTAAATCCAGGGGTTGAGGGGAAAATATTGTTAGAAAATCTAAGGTCTAATGAAGACATTTTATCTTTTAAGTCTCAGAGCTTCTAGAGTGATTATAACTCTGATTGGTTCTATACACTCTGAATTGTGGAAAGTTCTCAACCAATTTCTATTGGATGTAATCCTGAAAGTTCAGAAATCTCCTTTATTCCAAAAAAAGATTTCAGTTTCTATATCATATGGGTATGCCATTTCTTCTCTGTATCAGTGTATTGAAATATTGATTAACTGGATATCATGATGAATATGGTGGCAAATTTTCTTGAGAGAAGTTAAGTAAACGACAAAGTTTTCCATGGATTACATTCTCTTGAAAATGAGTAATCATTGCAAGAATATGCCAACTCCTTTGCTTTTTAGGGAATGGAGTTTCAAATGGGCAGTGACCAATAATATATGGCTCATTCTAATCAAGGCAATGCTGAATAATTGGAAGTCACTATAACACCATCCTTATGGCAGAAAGTGAAGAGGAACTAAAAAGTCTATTGATGAAAGTGAAAGAGGAGAGTGAACAAGTTGGCTTAAAGCTCAACATTCAGAAAACGAAGATCATGGCATCCAGTCCCATCACTTCATGGCAAATAGATGGGGAAACAGTGTCAGACTTTATTTTGGGGGGCTCCAGAATCACTGCGGATGGTGATTACAGCCATGAAATTAAAAGATGCTTACTCCTTGGAAGAAAAGTTATGACCAACCTAGATAGTATATTCAAAAGCAGAGACATTACTTTGCTGACTAAGGTCCATCTAATCAAGGCTATGGCTTTTCCTGTGGTCATGTATGGATGTGAGAGTTCGACTGTGAAGAAGGCTGAGTGCCGAAGAATTGATGCTTTTGAACTGTGATGTTGGAGAAGACTCTTGAGAGTCCCTTGGACTGCAAGGACATCCAACCAGTCCATGCTGAAAGAGATCAGCCCTGGGATTTCTTTGGAAGGAATAATGCGAAAGCTGAAACTCCATTACTTTGGCCACCTCATGTGAAGAGTTGACTCGCTGGAAAAGACTTTGATGCTGGGAGAGATTTGGGGCAAGAGGAGAAGGGGACAACAGAAGATGAGATGGCTAGATGGCATCACTGACTCTATGGACGTGAGTCTGAGTGAACTCCGGGAGTTGGTGATGGACAGGGAGGCCTGGCGTGCTGCGATTCATGGGGTCGCAAAGAGTCAGACATGACTGAGTGACTGAACTGAACTGAACTGAATGCAAGACTAAATTGTTGTTACTATGAGGCGAATGTTGGTTTTAGGCACAGAATACCTCTGTTTAAGTCAGGTGGAGAGAGACTTCTGCTCTACTAGGCAGGGCTACATATGCCCACTATCAGCTGAAAGTAATTATAGGAGAACCAGCCCTCTGCCCCAATTCCCAAGAAGTATCTTGAGTATAGGGCTTCCCTTACGGCTCAGCTGGTAAAGAATCCGCCATCAATGTGGAAGATCGGGATTTGATCCCTGGGCTGGGAAGATCCCCTGGAGAAGGGAAAGGCTACCCACTCTGTTAGCGGAAGCACACTGACTAAAACCGCCCACCCTGGCCAGACACCATAGTAACCATTTGCATGAGTTGTTTTACACAACAGGAGGTCCTGGTAAGGAACAGGGAACTAATAAGCCACCACCAACCTGAAGAGTTCTGGAAGGTCAAAAGGAGATATCACATGTCTGACCACCTCCCAGAATCCTTCTTGCCAGCATCCATCTTGGCTGAGCAATGCATGTGCTATCAAGAAGGACCCTGAGTCAGAATGATTTGTCAGACAACCCAGAAACTAATCCCATCACCATAAAACTAGAGACTGTGAGCCATGTGGCAGAGCAGTCTTCCTAGGTTCCCTTACCCTCCTGCTCTTTGCCCAGGTGCCCCTCCTTAATAGTCTCTTGCTTCATCAGAAAAAAAAAAAAAAGATTCTTTTTACAGAGCATTATCACATCTATTCCTCTAGTTTAATCTTTAAACAGGGAAGGTAACTTTGTCTACGTTGTGTGTGTGTGTGTTAGTCTCTCAGTCATGTCCGACTCTTTGCAACCCTATGGACTATAGCCTGCCAGGCTCCTCTGTCCATGGGATTCTCCAGGCAAGAATACTGGAGTGGGTTGCCATCTCCTTCTCCAGGGGATATTCCTGGCCCAGGGATTGAACCTCAGTCTTCTGCACTGAAAGCGCAGATTCTTTTACTGTCTGAGCCATCTGGGAAGCCCTGTCTACATTTTACAGGTAAATAAAGACTCAGAGTCTACCTAGATGATTCTAAGGCCATGAAACTAGTAAGAGTCCAAAGCTTTGAGTCCAGAATGATGCAAACTAGCCAACAGAGGACCACAGGGCTGAAAACACTGTCTTTATCCGATGTGTAATGAATTTTAGCATTGTGATGGACTTCTGAGAAGTATACAAGAAATCTAGGAATTTAGTGCTAGTCTCAAAGGAGATATTGAGATTCACATAGGGTGGCTGTGAAGAATTTATCATTCTATAGCTTTGTTCTCTGCAAATTTTTTTCAAACTGCTGTAAAACAAGGAAATCTCATCAGTTGAAGGAAATGACTTATAAGGAAGCTTTGTGTGTAGGGAAGGATTGCATCCTGATGTAGTTCTGGGTGGTATTTAGCCGTGTGTAGTGGGCCCTGGGAGTGTATGTGTGCATGAGTAATACACTTTCTGAAATTTGTTTTTCATCTAGGCTCCTATCTTCAAACTCTTAAAAGTGACCAAGAAATCTGCATTCTTGGGATTATAAGGGGGATTATCAAGTTATGTGCATAATTCTGGAAGAACAGGGAGGCCATGGTGGCAAACCTCTAAATAACTTGTGGACTGAGATTTGGATAAGCCAAATGACTTAGGAATTTGGACATGGGTTATACCCCTGTGTCTTGGTTGCTTAGAAAATAAACCAGGGTGAGATATGTACACAAGTCCAACACTGTATCACCATTCCTTGGAACTGGACCCAATTGCCTTAGATATATCTGACCAAGAAAACCCTGGCACCATTTTTAAAAAAAATTTTTTTAATTCATTTTCTTTCCCAGCTTGTTGGGACACCCCGTATCTGCACAGTCTAACTGCTGATGTATTGGGAAATACAATAATGAAGAGTGCAGTTCACTGGCTTGATGGTAGAGGGTGTTTCAGATGGGATGGAATGCTGCTGGGGGCAGGGAGTAAACGGAGAGGGAGAGGAGGCAAAGGAGTTGTTGGCTCACAGGTTAGCGAGCAGCCAGTCTAGCAGTTGTTTTCTAGCCATGTTTCCCATAGCTTCGTCCAGTTGTCGTTCCTTGGCAAACTTCATGACCTCTTGAAGATCTCCCACACTGTACCCCTTCTCTGCTGCCTTAGCCAAAACTTCAGGAAGCTGTGAGAGAGCAGAGATAGCTTGAATCATGTGATGCTTTCAGAGCCAGGACCCAGAGGGAGAAAGTCACCTACACCCCACCCATCTTTCTGCCTATGATTCTTGGATTAAAGGCTGCAAAGACAGACTGAAAAAAGAATGGACTGCTCTGAATACAATACTGCCCCCCTGCTCCTACCCATTCCAGCCCCCTTTCTTCTTGTTCCTTGTTGTGTCGCTATCGCTTACCTTCTCCAGTTGTCCATCCTCATCTCCCAGGAAGTAGAGCATGGGTACGTTACATGGTGAGGCTGCAATCCACTGCAGGACAGCTTGGAGCTGCCTTTGCCAACTGGTAGTTGAGGATTGATTATTGACGATGACTTCAGGTCCATGAGAGTCTTGGTAGCTCTGAGAAATCCCAGCTTCATGACTATATCTGGAGCCACTGGCCTGGTAAAAATTAGAGTTGTTGGATGAGGATGCTTGTTCTTCCAAATCAGTGAGGGCTGCCCCGTTGTTGCTATACTTAGCCATGATAAGGCACAGCTTCATCACAGATTCTACCAGCTGACCTATAAATTGTCGGTTCACTTGCTTCATCCCACTGACAAAGTCAACTTCTCGATTGTCCCGGCCTTGTTCTTCCTCTCTGTCAGACTTCTTGAACATGGAGGTTGATCTGTTTGTCCTGACCTCGGAATGTTTGTTCTCACCTTCACACAGATCTTCACAGTTGAAGGGGCTGTCATTAAGCAGTTTTTGAATAAGTGATAGAACCATGTTTGACATATCCAGCTTCTGGGAATCCAAATGTTGATTGTCCTTCACAGAGGTGGATGGTCCAGGTGCTCCACGAGTTTCTAGATGTTTCATTGAAAGTGCCTTGGCACTTTGGCTACCTCCGCACTTTTCATATCGGGCACTCTGGGTCATATAGCTCGTGGTACCAGGTGGACAGTCATCTTCACATGCCTCTTTGCCCTTGGCCTGCTGGGTTAGATGGTACTGGATCAGCATAAGGGCAGAGACAATCAAGTCCTTTGCCAGTGAATCTGTGGAAGGGCTGATCTTCTCTCTCTTTTCCTCCTTTTGGGGACAGGTTTTACTAGGCATCTTGCCTTGATTACACTGCGTTTGGTTCCACATAGTCAGGCTTTCCTTGAGGATATGTTCACTGACTTTCTCAGCACTGGTCAAAGACTTGCATACCTCCTGTTTCATTTTACCATTGTTCTTTCCTTTCATCTCAGCCTTCATAGCTGAAAATTCAAGACTTTGGTTTTTGCACTTGGCATCACGGGACCCGGCTTTCAAGGATGCATATGACAAACACTGAGACTTAGTTTCCCTTTTCTCACCAAGAAGAGCACTGACCAAACATTTCAGCATAGCCTCCATGATATCAGCAGCATTTTGTTTCCCATAATTGAACAGATACCTCTTGACAGCTAAGACAAAGTCTGACTCGGTCATCAGGACCCCAGTGATGTTATGTAGGTTCTTCCTGCAGGAGTCAATCAAATCTGACACAATTTCTTTGGTATGTTTCAATAGCACCCTCTTCAGGACCACACAAGCTGGAACTGGTTTCCTAGAGCTATGAGCTTTCAAGGTCTTCATAACAGAAACCGTCATATTGGATGCCACTTGATTGGCATAAACCATGAGTCCTTTGCTGATGGAATCTGCAAATTCTTTGCTGTCTCTTTGGTATATTTGTTTGTCTCCGCCTTTGTTCTTGTTGGATAATTCGCTATACAGAAAGGTTTTTCGACCACCATCCCTACACTCCTCCCCAGTGCCCCGCATTTCTGCAGAGGTCACTTCTACAGCATCATGGGCCATTTCAGAAGTGATCTTGCTCAAAGCAAGGCATAAACCATGAGTCCTTTGCTGATGGAATCTGCAAATTCTTTGCTGTCTCTTTGGTATATTTGTTTGTCTCCGCCTTTGTTCTTGTTGGATAATTCGCTATACAGAAAGGTTTTTCGACCACCATCCCTACACTCCTCCCCAGTGCCCCGCATTTCTGCAGAGGTCACTTCTACAGCATCATGGGCCATTTCAGAAGTGATCTTGCTCAAAGCACAGCGAGGGCTGTTTTTCCCTTTGTCCCCATTGGGTGGATAGATCGAATGATGAAGACATTTGCTCCCATTTTCTAACTTCTCCTTGATTTCCTTACAGGAAATCGATAATCGATTGATATAGAAGGAGAGATCATCCATAGAACATTCTCCATCAGGGGAGTTAACTGCTGTCTGATTACTAGGAGATTTGCCTGGAGGAGTAGAAGGACTCTGGTCATTGTTGGTGTTTTTGGCTGCTGTCATTTCGAGACGTAGGCTCTGAGATTCGTTTTTCGCATAATCCATGTTCAGGTGATCGGCACAGATGCTGTAGCAGTTCCCAGAAAGCAATTTTTGACAGTTTCTCTCTGTCTCTCCTACTTTATGTTTACAACTGGAGGCTGAGGGGCTCAATGCATGTTGGAAACCTAGGGTGTACTTTTGAAGATCATTTAGAAGCCAATTGAAGACACTTAGAGGATCAGAAGGAGCTGGTCTGAAAAGGCACACTGATCCCTCCGTCTAAAAAAAGAACAACACCCATCCATAAGAGTTTGGATAGGTACTTCTTTCCTCTATTTAGAAAAGATATCTCTGAAGTTGCACAGATTAAGGATTTGGCCTTTAGAATTTTCATGGGCACATAACACACAATTATATACATTAATACACATTCAAGAACAAGTGGCAGTGACAAAAGCTTAGGGTATATACATTTGTACATTTAACTACATGTAAGTGTTATCAATATATTTGTCTATTTCATTTGAGTATGTGAATTTATCACAATATATGTGAAAAATGTGCAGTGTCTCTGTTGTGTGTGTATATGCACATTAATATATCAACTCATGAGTGTGAATGTGTCAGTCTATATTGTGTGTGAAAATGTGCCTGTGTGTATGTGTGCATGTGTGTCAGTGCACATGTGTGATGTCATTGTGTGTAAGCATGTGTCATAATGTGCTGACATCATACTCACTGTATTATGTCATCTGTATAGGCCAACATGTGCATGGTAGTATGAATATTCAGTACATATGTGTGAATGTAAAAATATGCATGTATATCAAAGTGTCTGTTAATATGCTTGTCACTGCCACATGTAGCTTAAGTTACAATCAAGGAGACCTACATTGTGTGTTGTAAATGTGGGCTCCTCTTTTAAAAACAAACACCAGGTGTATCCTTCTATTAAGACCCCAAAGTGAAGTTGGCCACCCTTAACTGAACCCAAAACCCTTTGGAGAATATTTTATAACTGGTTTTCCCTTCCTTAGAGTCCACTTTCATCATAATACATGTAAAAAATGCTTCAAAGGCATCTGGGGTCAGAAATGATGTTTCTGATTATAACATGAGCCTAGGAACACAGAACAAGGAATATTTAACTCTCTTGCACTGAAACCAAATATCTTGTTCCAATTATCAGCTACTCTAGGCTTCTAGGACTGTGAGAATTATCATGTGCACTAATGCCTACCCCAAACCAGCTTACCAGGTATAATTTGGGATATTTACACAAAAAAGAATTCCATATGTGATAGTGGTATGCAAATATACTTGATTCAAACTTTATGGTACCCACTAGCCTAGGTAATCTCTTAGAAAACAGGGTGGAGACCAGGCAACTACAGTGTTTGATTTTTGTGGCTTCTCTCTTCTCCATATCTTCTCTATTGTTTTGGACACTGGGCAATGTGAGACACACAAGTCCATTACAAACCAGCAAANACTGATCTTTGGGCTCTATCTTGAGACATTAAGATGTTACCTCTGACCTATGCTTTCTGGTTTTAATTTGAGGGGAAGAGGAACTCATTTCCATTTACCTAAATGTTTTCCTGATTCTATTTTAGAAGGAAGTACAATGTCCTCTGAGATCACTTCCAATTCTTCATTATTGTCCATGTCCTTAGCAAGATGGAAACATGCAGCCCAAATCTCTTTGACGTTAAGTATTTTGTCAGTAGTATTTTTAAAATAAAATCAAATAAGTAATAATCACTGGGACTTCCCTGGTGGCTCAGATATTCAAGAATCTGCATGCAGTGCAGGAGACAGGGAATCGATCCCTTGGTTGGGAAAATCCCCTGAAGAATGGAATAGGTACCCAATCCAGTATTCTTGTCTGGAGAATTCCATGGACAGAAGATTGTGGTAGGCTACAGTCCATGGAGTTATAAAGAGTTGGACATGACTAAGCACACACACATATATATGTCAAAGTGATCATCATTAGAAAATTCATGATTTTCATCATGAACAATATTGTCATCATTGCCATTATCTTCATTGCATTCATTATCATCATGATTCTTGTAGTAATTGTCCTCCTCTGAAGGCACTACCTCTTCTGCATAACTGGCACTACCAGTTCCATAGGTCAAGAAAGGTATCTTCTACATAAACACAAGGAACCAACAAAGTCAAAAAAAATTTTAATATCTATTCACTTTGAAAATTAAACACGTAAGCTATTGCTATCTAAATGAATTATCAGCATCAGTTCAGTTCAGTTCAGTCACTCAGTCATGTCTGACTCTTTGCGACCCCATGAATTGCAGCATGCAAGGCCTCCCTGTCCATCACCAACTCCTAGAGTTCACTCAGATGCATGTCTATCAAGTCAGTGATGCCATCCAGCCATCTCATCCTCTGTCATCCCCTTCTCCTCCTGCACCCAGTCCCTCCCAGCATCAGTCTTTTCCAATCAGTCAACTCTTCTCATGAGGTGGCCAAAGTATTGGAGTTTCAGTTTTAGCATCATTCTTTCCAAAGAACACCCAAGACTAAGCTCCTTTAGGATGAACTGGTTGGATCTCCTTGCAGTCCAAGGGACTCTCAAGAGTCTTCTCCAACACCACAGTTCAAAAGCATCAATTCTTTGGTGCTCAGCTTTCTTCACAGTCCAACTCTCACATCTATACATGGCTACTGGAAAAACCATAGCCTTGAATAGATGGACATTTGTTGGCAAAGTAATGTCTCTGCTTTTGAATATGCTATCTAGGTTGGTCATAACTTTCCTTCCAAGGAGTAAGCGTCTTTTACTTTCATGGCTGCAATCACCATCTGCAGTGATTTTGGAGCCCCCAGTATAAAGTCTGACACTGTTTCCCCATCTATTTCTCATGAACTGATGGGACCAGATGCCATGATCTTCGTTTTCTGAATGTTAAGCTTTAAGCCAACTTTTTTCACTCTTCTCTTTTACTTTTATCAAGGGCAGTCCTAAGATGGCAGAGGAATAGGATGGGGAGAACACTTTCTCCCAGACAAACTCATTGAAAGATTATTTGAACGCTGAGCAAATTCCACAAAACAATTTCTGAATGCTGGCAGAAAACACCAGGCACCCAGAAAGGCAGTCTATTATCTTCAAAAGAAGGTAGTACAAAATATAAAAGATAAAAGGAGAGAAAAAAGAGTTAGGGATGGAGACCTGTCCTGGGGAGGGAGTCGTAAAAGAGGAGAAGTTTCCAAACACCAGGAAACCCTTTCACCGGTGGATCTGTGGGGAGTTTTGGAATCTCAGAGGCCAACAGAACAAGGAGGATAAATAAATACATAAATAAATAAACCCCACAGATTATGTGCCTAAAGGAAACTCCCAGCAGAAAAGTAGCCCAGATACTTGCGTTTGCCACCAGCAAGTGGGGGCTGAACTGGGAGGCACAGGCTGCATAGCTTAGGGTAGGAAACAGGCCTGAATACCCTGGGGACAATCTGAGGGAGTTAACTGAGATACCAACCCAAACTGTGGGATAGCCAGAGAGAGAAAAAAAAGAGAGAGAGAGAGAGAGAACACTCTGGTGAAAAGCTCTTACCTAAGGAACTGCCAGCCAGTTCACAGAACAAAGGACTGAGCAAATACCAGAAGAGAGCTAGCCAGCTGCAGACCATCCCATCCCCCTCCAGAGGCAGAAAAGCTGGCAGGCAACAGCCTGAGCTAGAAAGGGGCAATCTTGGCCCCAGAGATGGCATCCTCTACCAAAGTGAGAGCAGGCTCCCAGTTGCTAAGAGTCTTCCTGGGATCCTAGACGGTTGACATCCACTGGGAGCATCCTAGATAGAGATCAGCTCTCCAGAGGAAACACAAGGCCCTCTTGAGACAGTGCTTCTGCTGTGCACCCAGGAAACTGAACTGCTGGGGCAGGGGAGGTGATAAGACGCACCGCCCCACCTAGGAGTGCACTCGCCAAGCACCTGGTCGCCTGAGCTGCTCAGATCAGGGAAGGGCACAAAACGCAGGCCCAGCTGAGTCTGTACCTTTGTGGAGTACCTGAGAACCTGAACATGAGCAGCTTAGACTGGAAAGTGCATGCAACCCAGGACCCACTTTAGACAACTGACCTACAGAGCAACCTGGAGCTTGAGTGTAGACTAGGAAAGCACACACACCATGAGCAGGGGCAAATCCAGTGTAGCTGAAGGGAACAAAACGCAGGCCCAACCAAGTCTGTGCCTTTGTGGAATACCTGAGAACCTGAACCTGAGTGACTTAGACCTGGGAAGTGCATGTAACCCAGGGCCCGCTTCAGACAGTTCCACTGCAGACCAACCTAAAGCCTTAGCAGCATAGACTGGAAAAGCACAGACGCAAACCCATTGTGGACGCTGTGAGCGGGCGCAAACCCATTGTGGCCGAGACACTGAGCACTCCCCACACATTTGTTTGCAGTATTCCTCCCTCCCCACAGCACAAATGAACAAGTGAGCCTAAATAAGTGACCACTTTCGCCTCCTTGTGTCAGGGCAGAAATGAACACTGAAGAGACTAGCAAACAGAAGAAGCCAAAATAAACAGAGGGAACGGCTTTGGAAGTGACAAATGCAACAGGTTAAAACCCTGCAGTTAGCACCGACTACATTGGAAGGGGCCTATGGATCTTAGTCTTCTTGGGAAGACTTCCTTATACTTCCTGAGAAGTATAAGCTGAAACGAACTATCTGAAACTGAACTGACCCCACACTGTCTGCAACAGCTCCAGAAAAATTCCTAGATATATTTTTACTTTTATCTTTTTTTAATTGTTATTTTTTAGTCCTTTATTACTCCTTTAATTTTCATTTTTATAACCTACTATTACCTTGCAAAAAAAATAGACCCTATTTTAAAGCAAATTTCATATTTTTTTTTTATAATTTGTGTGAATTTGTTTTGTTTTTTTAAGATTGTATTTTTGAGCACCTAACCCCGACTCTAGATTTTTAATCTTTCTTTTTTGGTATTTGTTATCAATATTGTACTTTAAGAATCCAATCGTCATTACCCAGTTTTACTTAGGAGTGTGATTACTGGCTTGATTGCCCGCTCCCCTTTTTTACTCTCTTTTTTCTCCCCTAGGTCACCACTATTTCCTCCCGGCCCCTGTCTACTCTACCCAACTCTTTGCATCTGTTTGGATATTCCAGGCTGTGGAGAACACTTAGGGAACAATTACTGGCTAGATCTGTCTCTCTCCTTTTGACCCCTCCCCCCCACTTCTTCTCCTGGCCACCTCTATCTCCTTCCTCACTCTTCTCTATTCTA
>SJYG01001342.1:20357-30481 GCA_006410535.1 Litocranius walleri
GTCGGTGACTATGTTTTATTCTGTGAACATCAGGTTTAAAAAGGATACAGAACCCTTATGTGTACTTTCTATTTGAATAATATTAATATCTGAGCTGTTAAACTGGTAGATAATATGGATCTGAAGAGGCCTCAGTTAGGATGTTAAAATTATATTGTGCCATAGGAAATGGATACCTTCTTCTTGTGTAACAATTTTGGTATAAATTTTGTAGTAAATTTTCATTACTGAAAATGGAGAAAATACAGATGAGCACAAAGAGAAGTATAAACATTACTTGTATACTTATACTATTAAAAAAATCAAACAAAACCAAACCTTGTATGTACATTATGACTTGTCCTGACAAAAGAAACATAGAGAATGAAAAAGACAAAAACCACTCCCTTACAATTATAATGACATGATGGTGGAATTTCAGGTGATTTCTTTTGAGTCTCTGTCCTGAAGTTGTCTTAGAATCACTTTGTGTTTGTGGACAACATATCCACTGTTTGTGTTTCCTATGAAATATAATTATGTCACTTTTACAAAATCAAACAATAGGGAACCTAAGGGTGTCAGGATGGTCCTGCTCTTATCAGTCTCACCAGGGTCTTTGATATCAAGCCAGAAAGATGAACATTGGCTTAACAATATCATACTTCTCAAGATAATACCAGACCCTACACTAACTCTCTTATATAAGTAGCAAGCTTTACATAGAACAGTTTTACATGAATGCATCAAATTTAGAGAGAGAACCTATAATAAAAATGCAAATGTAAAAGGGCCTGTGGATCCTGCAGACCACACAGGCCTCGCTAGGATGGACCAGGAACCCAGTGTCCTAAATGGGGAAATGACCACAAAGATAAAGCCTTTAGGTGACCAGCTTTGTCCTTCAGATTCTTGCCTTTTCCTAATAAATTTTGTTCACCTTTGATTTATTCTGTTAGGTGAGTGATCCAGAGGCAAGCAAGTTGAGACATTTTTATCACTGCCAATAAAAAAAAGCAAGCACTTTTAGGTGTTTTTCATCATCCCCTGCTACTATTTCAAATCCAAATTTTTAAATTCTCATCACTTCTCAAAATTTCTAGACATTTTCTCCTTTTACCTGTGAAATCTGAGGAAAATTTCACTTTCTCCTTCCAGGTTTTCTATTAGCTAAAGCCATTAGAAAGAGCCTGTACCTTCTCTTTATGAGGCCTCCTTCAAAGTGGGCTGTCACTGGGGTTGATGGTCCACTTACAAGATTGAAGACTTGGGCTCTGTAAAGAACTGTTCTTAAAAAGTCTTTAGTGAGATTCCCAGGCCCAAGCTTTTACACCCACTGTGGAAAGTCTCAGGGCATTTTACATCAGGTGAAAACATAAATTCCACTCATCACAAATACTTTTCCACCACTGCATGTGGCAATGGTTACATCCATAGAATTCAACAGAAGGTAGTGGGGGGCAAAGGGATGCTGGGGGTTGTTTTGTTTTCCAAATTTCAAACAAGAACAGTTCTCAAGAAACTGTTTCAGGGCTTTCATTTTTCTAGAACTTTTCTTCCTTTTAAGGTATCTCTGAAAGCTAACTATAAATCCTGTGAGCAATCTACCATTTTCAATATCCTGGATTAAAGCCCAAATCATAAACATGAAGAGAAAGAGGTTTTCCAGAAACGTGACCAAAAGAGGCCAGGAAACAACTCTGAAATACTGTGGTATTATTAGGAGCATACAAAACGCCACTAACTGGCTTTATTAAAAAAGCAAAACACTTTGCTAACAGGGACATCCGTCTCGTCTGTAAAATGAAGGGTTGCAACCAAAGAGCCTCTCAGTTGCCAGGTTCTCCAGTCTAAAATGAGGGCCTAGGAGGGGATTTGAGCGAAAAGCTCTATTTCTGAGACAAGGAGGACTAATAACGGGCTGGTTTCTCCACAGTGAGGTCCAGCCACTTACAGACATTCCATTGCACACAGGCCTCGTCCAGCTACATTCTGGACACTGCTGCTCGCTTCTCAGAACAGAGATGCTGCGGAAATGGTTCTCATCTACTAAAATGTACCCAACAGCTGTACTTAATGAGGACTGGGAGGAACACACACGTTCTGCTCCAGGGCCAGACAAAGGGGTCAGTCCTGTCTTAGCCCGAAGCCACCCAAGGCAACAATGCTTCTCTTCATAGTGAGCTTTCCCACCTGTCAACAGATGCTTAAGGCAACAGGATGAATATGAAACAGCTGAGATGGACACTAAAGCCAAAAGAAACAGCTGTTCCTTGCCTTTCAGTATAAAAAGCATGGCAGTAATGTGGAAAAGGGGCTGCTGGTATATAAATAAGACCAATCTGAACATTCTCTTCTCTCTGCAGTTTTTAGGACTATGTTATTTAACGGAAGAAACTGTAGGACAACCAAGAGTTTTATGGATGGGGAGGCTGAAGAAGACAAAATCATAGGAGACAAAAGATAATAACATGTGACCATGGGGCGGGGAGGGATAACTAGGGAGTCACTGACCTTCAGAATTAAACTTCAATGGAGAGACTAGCTTTTATCAAATTATTCACTGGAGTGGTGCTGGCAAAACTGGTCAACCACTTGTAAAAGAATGAAACTAAAACACTTCTAACACCATACACAAAAATAAACTCAGAATGGATTAAAGATCTAAATGTAAGACTAGAAACTATGAAACTCCTAGAGGAAAACATAGGCAAAACACTCTCTGACATAAATTGCAGCAGGATCCTCTATGACCCACCTCCCAGAATATTGGAAATAAAAGCAAAAATAAACTGGGACCTAAATAAACTTAAAAGCTTTTGCACAATGAAGGAAACTATAAGCAAGATGAAAAGGCAGCCTTCAGAATAGGAGAAAATAATAACAAACAAAGGAACTGACGAAGAATTAATCTCAAAAATATACAAGCAGCTCCTGCAGCTCAATTCCAGAAAAATAAAAGACCCAGTCAAAAAGTGGGCCAAAGAACTAAACAGACATTTCTCCAAAGAAGACATACAGATGGCTAACAAACACATGAAAAGATGCTCAACATCACTCATTATCAGAGAAATGCAAATCAAAACCACAATGAAGTACCGTCTCACGCTCGTCAGAACGGCTGCTATCAAAAAGTCTACAAGCAATAAATGCTGGAGAGGATGTGGAGAAAAGGCAACCCTCTTACACTGTTGGTGGGAATGCAAACTAGTAAAACCATTATGGAGGACAGTGTGGAGATTCCTTAAAACTCTGGAAATAGAACTGCCATACGACCCAGCAATCCCACTGCTGGGCATACACACTGAGCAAACCAGAATCGAAAGAGACACGTGTACTCCAATGTTCATTGCAGCACTGTTTACAATAGCCAGGACATGGAAGCAACCTAGATGTCCATGGTAGATGAATGGATAAGAAAGCTGTGGTACATATACACAATGGAGTATTACTCAGCCATCAAAAAGAATGCATTTGAATCAGTTCTAATGAGGTAGATGAAACTGGAGCCTATTATACAGAGTGAAGTAAGTCAGAAAGAAAAACACCAATACAGTATACTAACACATATATATGGAATTTAGAAAGATGGTAATGATGACCCTATATGTGAGACAGCAGAAGAGACACAGATGTAAAGAATAGTCTTTTGGACTCTATGGGAGAAGGCTAGGGTAGGAAGATTTGAGAGAATATCATTGAAACATGTATATTATCATATGTGAAACAGATTGCCAGTCCAGATTAGATGCATGAGACAGGGTGCTCAGGGCTGGTGCACTGAGATGACCCAGAGGGATGGGATGGGGAGGGAGGTGGGAGGCGGGTTCAGGATGGGGAACACATATACACTCATGCTGATTCATGTCAATGTATGGCAAAACCACTACAATATTGCAAAATAATTAGCCCTCAGTTAAATTAATTAATTTTTAAAAATTATTCACTTGAAAAATTTCATCTTCCCACCAGTTCTTCAGTATCCATGGTTTGAAACTCACTTCTCTGAACAGTTCAATAAAAACTAATTGTTTGAATTTATAAATTGGATTTAAGATCAAGACTTGTAAATTTGAGCTGCACTATGAAGAGGACCAGAATATACCACCCCAAATGATGCCTCTTTGGCATAAGAATTATACTGAGATAGAGTATGCATACTTAGTCGTGTCCAACTGTTTGCAACCCCGTGGACTGTAGCCCTCCAGGCTCCTCTGTTCATGGGATTTTTCAGGCAAGAATACTGGAGTGGGTTGTCATTTCCTCCTCCAGGGGATCTTCCCGACCCAGGGATCAAACATGTGTCTCCTGCATTGACAGGAGGATTCTCTACCACTGAGTTATACTGAGCTGAAGGCAACTGAGAAACAAGAGACATAGAGGAATTTTCTGCCCTTCCTCTTTCAGCCAAAAAGCAGGGTATAAATTTCTCCCTGTGAAAGCAGCCTCTGTCCAGTCTCCCAAACCAGGAAGAGACAAGTGATATCACTGGAGACAGAAAATCAGCACGGAGATGGGTCTGCACAAACAAGCCTTACCAAAATAATCTTTCACTGCCATTAGTTTTCCCCATATAGTTACCTTCCCACAATTTTCTACTCCTAGAAGCCCAAACCCCTTCTCTTTTGCCTTGTCAAATAAAATAAAGTGTTAGTCGCTCAGTTGTGTCTGACTCTTTGTGACCCCATGGACTGTAGCCCACCAGGCTCCTCTGTCCACGGAATTTTCCAGGCAAGAATACTGGACTGGGTTGCCATTTTCATCTCCAGGGGATCTTCCCAATCCAGGGATTGAACCAAGGTTTCCTGCATTGTGGGCAGATTCTTTACCTCTAAGCCACGAGGGGAACCCTTTCAACTTCTCCACAAATACATTGCCCTCTGCTAAAATGGTATCTAAGCCCCCAGTATTTAACTACCTCTTCGGCTCTTTATTTCTTTTCTATGTAGGCCTCCATGCACATAAAAAGTAAAACATTAACATCACATACACACATACAGTATGTGCACACACACATACACACAGATGCATGCACACACAGAATCACTCACACATGCATACCGCATTCACACATATAATCACTTATGCACAGAAACACTGTTAAGAGGGAGATTTTAGTTGTGCTCAAAGTAAAGGCAAAGGAAGCTAGAACATAGGAGGAATGAATTTCTAATAAGGGTGTTAACAACAGCAGACGTCTAAGTTTTAACATTTTCCACTAATCAAATCCTGAAATTTGTTGACTCTTCCAAAGGACAATATTGACTCAGGTTGTATGGGTTTTATATTTAAAGCAAAATATGCTCTTGATACATTTTCAATAACTGGATGGAGATGTATTCAGAAACACTATGTAAATCTAATAAGGCAAAACCAAGAACATTGATGATATTAATATCTGGTTAAATAGTTCTCATTTAGTTAATAAGCTGTAAGCAAATAATATATAAGGTTTGTTGCTGTTGATTTTTGTTAACAGTTTTATCGAGATATAATTCACATAACATATATCTCACACATTTAAAATGTACCATTCAATGTTCTTTAGTATATTCACAGATATGTACAACCCTAACCACAATCAATACTAGAATATTTTTCATCAGTCCCCAAAGAAACCCCATACCCCTTAGTTATCATCCCCCAACCCTAGGCAACCACTAATCTACTGTTTGTAGATTTGCCTACTGTTCTTGTTTTAAGTTTCTAATCACACTAAATTTATACAGCATAAAATATATTTATGATGTATGTTTTGTTTCAGCTAACATAAGTTTTTTCTACTGTTAATTACCAAGTTTTTCTTTAAAAATAATTGCACAGAGTAATCTATCCAGAAAGTCGATTTATGATAACACATTTAACTCCTTGTTATTCGAAATTTAGATACTTCCCACTCCCCTTTATTCTGATCAGTTTATGTTGCATTGGTCCCTGAGCAAAACCAATTGATGAGCGATTCATTCATATGAATGCAAGTCCCAACCTGTGACATTAAGGGCCATTCCAGCCTTCCTGCCAGCCTACATTTTCCCTCTCTGTCAGGGTTTATTGCTCAGCCAGAATCCTGGCCATGAAACCCTTGGCATGAGTGGCTAACCTTGTCAAGGGGAAACTAGGGCTCAAAAGTGACCTGTGTGACAAGTTGTCAGATGCCGGATGCCAAGTGTCCTGTTATCTTCCTGATCTGATCACTATCACACACAGAATACCATTCCTCCATTCCACACTGCAATCTGATGCCATCCGGCTACAGCCAGAAGCACACAGCAATCAGGAAACCCGCAAGGACCTAGTCCCACCCCCCTCTCGTCATACTCAGGAAGGAAGTGGGCAAGAGGCTTCCAAGGGCATTCACAGGAAAGGAAGTTGCACATTTCACTGTTTCCGAATACAAGAAGTCATGAGACAAAACCCAGCAAATCTGGAGGGAACATGCTTTCAGGACACCATCAGCAGTAACCCCAAACTGATCATGACCCCTGTGAAGGACATAACACTACCAACCACAGCAAACACTCATTGAGCATTTATATGCTTTTATATGCACTATCTCAATCCTCACAACACAAACTTGGAGATGCATATTTCTATTACCTATGACCACACGGCAAATAAAAAAGCCAAGGCTCCCATGCTCAAGATCACACAGCCCCCTATCCCTTCCCCTACCACAAAAAGCAGTAGAGGCAAAATTCAAATCTAGGTCTTCCTCATGCCAAAGTTCAAGCCCTCTGATTCATGTAAATGTCATCCTCGGGACTTCCTTGGTGGTCCAGCGGTTAAGAATCCACCTTGCAATGTAGGAGACGTAGATTCCATCCCTGGTTGGGGAACCAAGATCCCACATGCCATAGGGCAACTAAACTTAAGCATGAGCGCCACAACTACAGAGCCCGCGTGCCTCAACTAGAGAGCCCATGTGCTCTGGAGCCTGCGCACCACAAGGAAAGATCCCACATGACACAACCAAGACCTCACTCAGCCAAATAAAAGTAAATTTAAAAATAAGTAAATCCAGGACAGATACTCGCGTATCTGTCCTTTTGTTCCAAAAGAAAAGAAAAAAAGACAATATCACATATTTCTTAAATACCTACTATGTATCAAGACCTGGGTACCATACATCCTCACACAAACACCCAATACACTTGGAATTAAAGATACCTCTCATTTCACAGTTCAACAAACTGAGACTTGGGGGGATAAAGGATTCATCTGATAGTTAACCTCCTAGCTAACACATGGCCCCACTGTGAGGAAATCCCTGATTCCAACTGAAAAATCTTATCGTTAAACCAAAGCTGAAAGAAAAATGCCTTTGCTTTAGGTCACTGATAAACTCAGGGCTGATGGCACCAACATTATTTGAAGAGTCAGGCTCAGGAAATTGTTCTTTGATGGCGTTTTAGGAAAGCAGGTTAAACGTGGCTCAGGGGTCAGTAAATCTTGAATTCTCAGTTTCGAAATGTAAGATAAACTCAATGGAAACGATATAATTTTCTTCGTGATTTGAGAATTACACATCAGACACAAATGTGCACTTTGGCAAAGCTTTGTAGTTCACCTTTCCATTTAACAGACCTCTTGGGAAGCAGAAAAATATGACAATTATGCAAATAGCAGTGTTGAGCCAATTACACAGAAAAGTGGGTATACTTGAAAAAAAAAAGGTTTGACAAAACTTAAGCTTCCCTCCTTAACAATGAGGAGTTTAAACTCAAAGACATTTTTGGCAAACACAAGGGCATAGGTGGCTCTGGCTTATTCTCTAGGTGTTATTAGTTCCAGAGGTCTCCTGGTCTTTTGTTTTCAGCTTTTAATAAGCCAAGTACTCTCTAATGATATTTTAAGCGAGTTGCTAAAATGTTCGGGATTCATTTCCCTGTGTTGAGCTCCACAGAGATGATTTTCTGCGAGTAAATAAAAATAAGCATTTAAAAGATTTCTTCGCTCATCAAATGGTGAGGAAATCTATTCCTTTTAGCCTACTCTATGCTTGAAAAGGTTAGTGTGGCCTTTGGAAAATACCAGGCTGTGCATTCCATATACTGTTAATGATTCCTAGGATGCTCTGACACTTTCGAGTACATCTTAACCTTTTAAAATGGGGCCTCCATTGTCTTACCTTAATAAGCAGTTTGTTCACCTTATGTCTTACAAAGGCCACCACAGTGGAAAATACATACAAGAGGTAAAACTGTATGGATGAGCAGTGTAACAGGAGAAGTAGGACGAAGGACCATTTCCAGCAAACAGACCTACAGAGTCCCCCGCCCCCATCTCTGACAGCAACCCTGTAAGGACAGCTGCTCACTTCAACAATATCCCATGATTATGCCTTGTTTCAGCATCTTCCTGAAGTCCTCATCTAACTGTAGCTGTATGAATTGAATTCTTGTGCATTTATATGTCTCCTTGAAGCCACCAAACTCCAGGCTCACCGTGAGGTCCCTGTGGTTTAGAGAACCAGACTGATGAAAAATCTGCTATATTAATTTCACTTTCCTATCTCAATGCCTCACCTATTCTGGTAGTGAGAACCCTGACATGTCCCAAGTCCTCTTTCAAATTCTAGATCTTATTCATCTCAACACATTCTTCTGTACTGTTCCAGGACCCCGTTTGTGGGTCAGCTGTCCCCTCCTCCAGACTCCTGTGGTACTTTATTTTTCTCGGCACCTTGAAACACTTATTGAGCATCAACCATTGACAACACTGTCAGCTGGGCTCTGGGATTACAAACCTTGAGTCATACCGTACCTTCCCTCAATGAGCTCAAGATCTGTGGAATTTCTGTGACATGCAGGCAATTAATACAGGGATCTTTTTTCATGTGTCACTTGCAATTTGTCTCTCACCATGACTGACTCTCAAGGGTCCTGGCAACATAGTGCCTTGAGGTAGCTGGGGGCGGGGTGTGTGTCCACAAGGGGAGGGACATCAGGAGAACTTACAAAGACAGAAAAGGCCCATTGGGAGCCTCTCTGGTCTTTCTGCTTCTCCAGTGGAGAGATTCTCCTTTCCGGCCTTCCTGGAGGTACCCTGTTTGCTCTGAGAGGCAGCTGCCTGCCCCCACCCCACCCCAGCACTTTGCAAACAGTTACAGGAAGTGTTCACTCACTTATCTCTCCTGCTCAGAGGCCAGTGAGTGGCCTGAAGGAAGCAGTCAGGCTTGTTCTTTTCTTTGTCCCCTCTAGCAGCCACCTCCTCTCCCCTCCCAGATAAACAGACAAATAAAGGCAAGTGAGGGCGGGTTGGTCAATGGCACGTCTTGATTCTAAAACTAAATAATTTGAACTTGGATGTGCGTAGTTTTTTTTTTTTTTTATGAGATCAGTCAGAAGGCATAAAACCTCTAAAAGGAAATGTATATTCATTTGTGTTTCCAGAAGAATTTAAAAAACTCTAGCTCCCACGGTCTAAAATGAGATATTCAAAACTCCATTGGACAATCTGTTCATGGGAAATGAGGAGCCATTTAGGATTCAACAGAGCAAAGCTCAAAACTTGAGCCTTGAGGTGGCAAGAAACAGTATTATAAATCCATTTTAAAAAGAAAAGCCAAAAACGCCTAGAAAGCATTTTGCAGTACAAGAGAAAAGCAATTTACTTGTTACTGCTTCAATTTCTTAAATCATCTGGCTTCATAGATCAACACTAACTCTCTTTAAATCTACCAAATGAAATTCCATCCAATGACTCATTACTCAGAGTGAGCCACAAATTGTGATTTGTGATTCCAAGACTTCCTCCAGGAAATGCGGAAACAATGATTGTCCAGGCAAACAGCATAGCCTTGCCTGTGTGTAAATAGATGCTGTACGCATGCCTACCTGGGTCTACTCCATTATGTCTCAAACTGGGAAAACATTAAAAAAAAAAAAGACTCCTCAACTTCTTGGACAGGTGTTTCTAACTAACTATAAACTCCTAATCCATGTGGGTTGGAGAAAGAAATGGCAATCCACTCCAGTATTCTTGCCTGGAAAATCTCATGGACAGAGGAGCCTGGTAGGCTACAATCCATGGGTTGCAAGAGTTGGACACGACTTAGTGACTAAATCATTCATGCGGGGCTGCAACTGCCCCACTGGCCACAGACTGCAGAGAGTTACCAAAAAGCCTGGCATCACTAGAAACCT
>SJYG01001342.1:71715-86032 GCA_006410535.1 Litocranius walleri
CTGCAAGTGTACTGAAGGTGTTTCTTCACAAATTGGGACACGACAGGAGGGGCACCTTTTAAGTGATAGCCATATAATAGCAAAGAGATAAGGCCACCAGCCTCAGAAGCAAATCTCTGCTCTGTCATCTGTCAGCTCTATGATCTTGAGAGAATTATTTAGCCTCTGTGATCCATAGCTTCTTTACATGTAAAGTGATACTAATAAAAGTACTCATACCTGGCTACTGACACATTAATGAATCACAAAGAGAATTAAAACATTAGCTTTTTGGTTGCACTAGAAAATATTTTTTTTCAAGTGCTTAATATTCACACGTGCTAGTGGTCCTGGAGTTATTGTAGAACATCTCCATCATTGCAAAAATTCCTCTTGGACAGATTTGCATAGGTTTGATGTGGTGACTAAAGAAGCTACTTCGTGTTAGCACACAACCTGGCACATGAATTTTCAGCTGTTTTTCCCCCCTGTGGTTTGATTTTTTAAAATAAGTTATTCTTTAATAATTGAATCACATGCCATTTGGAATCTATTTTCATATAATATATCAGGTTAGGAGCCTGTGTTTATTTATTTGATAACCAGTTTTCCCCAAACCATCAGTTAAGTAGCCTTTCCCTCTCTTATTCTTTTATGATGTCCAGTTTACCATGCATTCAATAAGCACTTCTGGTAACTGTAGTTGTAGTAATAAAAGTGTGATCTACAAGTGTTTTCAAGAAAATATTAAAGTTCTTACTGGGAAAATGGAGGGGACTTCCCTAGTGGGCCAGTGGTTAAGAATCCATCTTCCAATGCAGAGGATGTGGGTTCAATCCTCGGTCAGGGAACTAAGATCCCATGTGCCATTTATAAACCAGTCGCTTAGGAAACAGAAGAAATACATCAGTTTAATCAGTGTGGACAAGCATGTCCTCAGCCCTGCAATATAACTCCAAAAGGTGTTCTGATTCTTCAGGTTTGAGATCTGGCATCTCAGGAGAACAATCTCCACTAGAAAAGAGATCATATTCATGGCAATATTATCCATGGAGCATTCACTAGCCTAGAACTTGCAGTCCTGAGTGGAATCCCCACAAAATGATGCCATCTTAACGGTCTCAGAAATCAATTGTTGACAATATAATTAGCAAATGAATGAAAAGTCACTTTATAGTTGTAGAGCAGTGTCTTATAAATTTTAAAATCATTCCTCCAAAGTGTGATAAACTCTTGGAGAACTTAATATTACTTAAGTTGCCAAAAGCGTGAAGATGCTCCTTCCACCCCAGCCACTCTCCTCCCTTGCTTCCCATCACCTTTCTAGGGGGCACCTCTCACCATGATTAGTTTTTTATGCAAAGACATGAATATATTCCAATATCACTCTGAGTCACAAAGCCTACAACTACTGGAGGTGGGAGTGGAGGTGGGAAAGACCTTCAAACGACCCCTATCAGTAAGTTGTCCTTTACTGGCACAGAGAACAAGGAATAGATCATAGTCTTAATCAAGAAATCAGCTTAAAATCTCATAAAGGTCAAGTCCTTGTACTAGATTTTAAAGTCAGTCTTTCAGCTACCTCTCCATTTGTTTTCACTGCCAGTGTGGAAAATATTCCAAAGACTAGGCTGTCTTCTATGGGCTTTTTTAAACTTAAAATGTTAAAGCTCATGAGGGACTTAGAGGAGACTAAGAAACCCCTCATTTTTATAGATCAGGACACTAGTGGGAAGAGAGGGGAAGCAACTTACCCAAGATCTCAGCTAATTAGTGGCAGAATTAGAAAACCCATTGGCTTTGGTAGTACCAAAATAAATCAAGTACCTCAGTGGTATTAATATTTTGAAAACATAACAAATCTTGTAATTGAACAGAATCCCTTAATATGATCATATGAACTCTGTAGATTTTATTATTTAAAATAGTTGAATGTTCACAACCACAAAAAGTTCATAAGAAGCTGCTAAAGACTGAATGTCTATGTCTTCTCCACCAGCAGATTCATATGTGAACTCCCAACATGATGGTGTTTGGAGGTGACACCCTTGGGAGGTGATTAGCTCATGAGCATGGAGCCCTCAAAAATGGGATTGGTGCCCTTTTATAGACCTCAGAGAGACCCCTTTGGCATGCAAGAACACAAAGAGAATATGGCAAACTATGAACCAAAAAGCAAGTCTCACCACACACCTAATTTACCAGTACCCAATGCAGGATAGGCGGTTTCAATCCCTGGGTTGGGAAGATCCCCTTGAGGAGGGCATGGCAATCCACTCCAGTATTCTTGCCTGGAGAATCCCATGGACAGAGGAAACCTGATGGGCCTATGTGATTGCAAATAGTCAAACAAGACGGAGCATGTGTGCCCGCATGCACACACACACACACACACAAAGTTATCACTCCCTAGCCTCCAGAACTGTGATAAATGAATGTCTCTAGTGTTTTGCTATAGCAGCCCAAATGGACCAAGACAGAAGGTACCAAGATGGCTGTGTTTTTGAAAGTAAGGAAAAAAAATTAATCATTGTGAGACCATTCTAGAATTACATTATATTAAGATACTTTACAACACAGATACTTTGAACAATAAATAAAAAGATAGCCATGAAACAATAAAATGCTCTCTTTCTGGACAAGCTGATTAAAGTTCTGCAGTGGCCCAGCACTTCCTTCAGTGAGTCCTCAGGAGTAAAGGCCATGCACAACTGAGTTCACAGCTGAGTCATGTGAACAGCAAGCAACTTTTGAACCTAGCACATCACCTCCTGCAATCTCCCAAAACTGCATAAAGGCCAATCAAACATCTCTGGGATTTAAAAAAAAAAAAAAAATTAGAAAGGAAGCAGAAGCTGGTAAGCAGTGAAACGTGTAACATGGCCATTTTGTGATCGGGTATTCAAGGACCAGCCTATATAAGGTACCAATGCCTCTGTTTTGCTGTCTTGCTGCTACCACAAAACCACATGACCAGAGCAGAATGCTCCAGATCACTCTTTCTATGGTATTGATGACATAAGCTTGCTGCCCTTTCTATCCTTGCTTATCCTCTTAAATTTCCCCTGGGGAAGACAAGAAACTAAGTTATTCCATGAGCAACAATAATAAGAGATGCTGGGTCCTCGCTTATGCATTTAAATATTGTGTTATTCCAAAGCTCTCATTCCCATTAATTTCTCCTTGCCATCAGACCTCTGGTTATGAAAAGATATTAAAATACTAGAGAAACAGAAACCTTAGTGGCAAACTTCATTAAACTGCATTTGCCTGGAACATCCATTTGTACTTATGGAAACTATAGGCCCAGCAGAGACACTGTCTCTTATACACATCTAGATGTGTATAAGAGACAGACCAGATCACTCTTTCTATGGTATTGATGACATAAGCTTGCTGCCCTTTCTATCCTTGCTTATCCTCTTAAATTTCCCCTGGGGAAGACAAGAAACTAAGTTATTCCATGAGCAACAATAATAAGAGATGCTGGGTCCTCGCTTATGCATTTAAATATTGTGTTATTCCAAAGCTCTCATTCCCATTAATTTCTCCTTGCCATCAGACCTCTGGTTATGAAAAGATATTAAAATACTAGAGAAACAGAAACCTTAGTGGCAAACTTCATTAAACTGCATTTGCCTGGAGCATCCATTCATACTTATGGAAACTATAGACTCAGCACAGACATGATTTCGGAACACACTTGTTGATTGAACAAGAGTGACAGAATGAAAGAATAGCTTTAATGACAGTGAGCAGCCATTGGTTAAGCAAACATATGAACTGGTTAAGAACAGAAGTGTCAATCTGCTTAATAATCAAGAATAAGAATTTGGTTATGGAACTCAGAGAGGAAAAAACTGACCTGGATCGAGGGAAAAATTGTGAGTAGCTCTCAATTCAGGCTCCCACAACATGAATCCACAACTTCACTGACCTAACAGCAAATTGTCCACCTGAGTGATGAGATATCATCTTTACGCACTCAACAGCTTTCTACAGCTCCCTCCTACTCCCTAAGGGTAGCTCCTGCACAGCAGGTTTCAAGCAGCCATAGGCTTTGCCCACTGCCCTCTGCCTGGTTTATCAATAACCCTGAAGCTGCAGAACTGCCCTAAATCCAAGAAGGCACTTGCCCAGAATTCTTGCTCGGATCTTGGGAATTCTCCATGTGAACTTTTAGACAAACAAGTGATCCATAAAAACTGGCAGGAAGAATTTATCCTAGAGCTGCTCCTGCAAAAAAGGAAAAATCTGCACTGATGAGCAGAACCATCAATACAACTTTATTTCAATTGTGAAACACCTTCCTTAAGGTGCAAGAGAAGACAAAGAGACAGGTCATGGTAAAAAACCTCCACACACACTGCCAGGGATGCCAGATCCTCCTGGATGTGCTGATGGGAACTCTCTCTCAAGGTTCAGAGCAAACCCTCTCCCCAGTGCTACTGAACAGAGGACAACTGCCCCACTCAGGAGTCCTCGCAGCCCCACCCATGCTTATAGTGGGAGTGAGTGAAAGTTGCCCAGTTGTGTCCAACTCCTTGCAACCCCTTGTGCTTTCACCCCCTCAAACTGACTGTGTGAGTATGGAAAACCCAAATCCCCACTCAGTCTTCATCCAGCACAACATCCGGGCCACGGTGACCGCGAAAGGCCTCCCTGGACTTGGCTGGCTGTTCACCACATGGGAGAGGCTCTCTCACCCCCGCCTCTTACAGAAGGGAAACACCCATGGCAGAAGGTGGGCAGCAGAGAGTCAGGAACATTGTTTGCACCTCTGCCACCTCTGAGAGGGCCATGATTCACAAAGTGGAAGTGCAGGAGGAGAGGAAATGAAATCCACTTCCTAGTAACAAGAAAGCTGTTGGCTACTCTCTAACAAGAAGCATGATTCACAAGCAAAGCCATGAAACTTCACAGAGTGCCAAAGCCTGGGGCAGAGGACAGGTGTTGGGTGTGGGGAGTCCAGGTTGTAGAATATGGTCCTAGTTGGTGGCATGTGTTGCCATTTTGTCAGTAATATCAGGACTACAGGTTGCTAATGTGTTCCTAGGAGAAGTAGAGAGTGGAGGAAAAGTTCAACTGATTTTAAGCATGGAGTTTGTATTTCAAGCTCTCTTCAGTTCAAAGTTCAAGTTCATGATTTAAAGAGTCTGAGGATCCTGAGTTAGAGATTAGCTCTCTGGCATGGAGCCCTGGTGTCTACATGCCCAGCCCTATTTGAGAGGTCATGAGCAGTCCCAAAGTCCCCCATCTGCACAGGCTGCTATGTGAAAAAAGTAAGAAACCCAGCCACCTGCTTCCTCTCTCTCTCCATTTGTGTCAGCAGCATCCAAGATGTCTGAGCATTTTATAAAGGACTAGGTAACTGGTTAGCTTGCAATTAACACAGATCTTTCTGGAAAGCTCCTCTTGGAGGTTCCTGATGGATGGCAGAGGAGACCTTGAATGGATTCATTTTCTTTGGCTGATAGAAATGGGGCTGTAATATATCTGTACAAAAACACCCTTAAGGCCAAAGTCTACAGTCCAAGGCTTAGATGAGAAGTGGATGTTTTATTTCAACATTCAACACACTTTTAAGATCACAAAAGTCAGTGAGGGTGGGGAGTGGGCAGAGCACAAGCAAGGGGCACTTGGTTTTACACCAACATTGTTTTCTGTTGGCCCACAATAGTGCCTTGGGGTCTCCAAAAGGATATGAAGTTAAAAATTCAAAGGTAGAGTCATTAAAAGAAAACTCTCAACTTCTTCGGAAAACATGCTATAACTGAAAGTTTTACTAGTTGATCATTTCAATACAGGAGATTTAAAAAGCACCACAGTCCCCACAATAAAGGGCTTCAGTAATGAGAAAATCCTGAAATACCTCCTTCACAAAATGCAGGCAAATAATCCCATCCTGTGATAAATATGGGCTTGCTTAGGTAATCCTCTGAGCACCCCTAGTTCCTTTGTGGTGAAAATGTCAAGGGACAAAGGGGACTGGAGGATGGGTAATTTATGTGAGAATGGAAGACCTAATCCACTGCCACCTTAGGCAAACTTCATTAACCTTTGAGATACCAGTCCCCATTTACTGAAGAACTGAGACCCATCCAGAGTGCCCCAGGCATCAGGTGTTATGTTCACTGGAATCTGGATCTCCAGACCTTCCTTTTTCTTTTAAATAGTTCTTTTAGTGGCAAAACATTAAAAGAGGTTATTTGTGATCTTTCAAGTAATCAGCGTGGAGGGGATTACATTTTGGGTTCCTTTCCTTGTGAATTTTTTTAATTGCAGTAGTTGATTTACAATGCTGTGTTAATTTCTGCTCTACAGCAAAGTGATTTAGTAATACACACACACATACATTCTTTTTCATATTCTTTTCCATCATGGCATATCGTAGGATATGGAGTTTAGTTTTCTGTGCTATACAGTAGAACCTTGTTGTTTATCCACTGAATTTTAGTTTTAAGATTTGATTGCCCTTTGGTGTCCAGAAAGAAACAACAACCATAAGGTGGAGAGGTTCTTGGAAGTAAATGTGGGTGGAAAACACAGGGACAGAAGGAGAGAAGCAGTGAATCCTCCTGAAGGAACACCTACCCTTTTATGGTGGGGGAGAGGGGAGAGACAGCTGGAGGAGGCAGAGCAGTGAGAGATTGCAAGGAATCTGCTCAAGCTCCAGCCCAAGGCAGGGGCCTGACTATTCCACGCTGTCATTTTAACCCTTGGTTTACCTCGGCAAAAGAAAATCACCCTCCTTTGCTGGCAGCTGCCCTCATTGTTTCAACAGAAAATAACATCTTCCACGGGGAAATTCAGAGGGGAAAACAGTTTTCTTCCTTTTCTACTCAAAATCTGAGGTGGGAATATGTGCAAGTAAATATGATATTTCCTCCACATCAAGGACATGAATTCTGAAAAAAAAAATAACATTTAGCCTTTCTTATTGGCTGCCATTCAAAGACCTGGAAACATTTGCTAGCAAATTTAACTACTTTGTGTTTTATAAAATGCATCCATTTCAAGTAGGAAGTTGGAGCTAGCAGGGCTGAAAAAAAAGTTGTCTAATTCAAGACACAAGCAGCTTGACTTCCACACACATTCTAGAAGACCTGAGAAAGCCCCACATCAGGACTGTCCACAGAAGAGAATTCACATCCAGGCAACACTGATTAAACACCTACTATTTGGTAAGCACTTCCATACATGTTATCTCATGTTATCTTACTTAATCTACACAATAACCCAATAAGGATGGTAGATATTAGTATCTTTTACAGACGAAGAAAAATGAGGCTTTCAAAATGGAGATTTACTACATGTATGTACACTTCCAGTTTCTAAAAGGTTTTTACACATTCACTCTTTTAATCCTCTTTTAATTTATTTTTGGGGGGCTCCAAAATCACTGCAGATGGCGATTGCAGTCATGAAATATGCAGACCATAAAGAAAGCTGAGTGCTGAAGAATTGATGCTTTTGAACTGTGGTGTTGGAGAAAACTTTTGAGAGTCCCCTGGACTGCAAGGAGATCCAACCAGTCCATCCTAAAGGAGATCAGTCCTGAATATTCACTGGATGGACTGATGTTGAAGCTCAATATTTTGGCCACCTGATGCAAAGAGCTGACTCACTTGAAAAGACCCTGATGTTGGGAAATATTGCAGGCAGAAGGAGAAGGGGACGACAGAGGATGAGATGGTTAAAATGGCATCACCAACTCAATGGACATGAGTTTGGGTAAATTCCGGGAGTTGGTGATGGACAGGGAGGCCTGGCGTGCTGCGATTCATGGGGTCGCAAAGAGTCGGACATGACTGAGCGACTGAAATGAACTGAACTGAACTGAATTGAACTGATAATGCACAAAATGATGAAACTGACTCAAGAAAGTGAAATAACTGAAGGTCACAGTACTAATCAGTAGCAATTCTTAGGCTAAAATTAAGCCCTTCAGCTCTGTCGACTGATGGTCAGATCTTATTTCACACAGTACATCTGCTTTAAGCAGGGCTTTCCAGAAGGATTAGCTCGATATAATAAAGGTTGTTCATGCAATAAACATGCATGTGCCGGGCACTGTGCAAGTCACTGCTGGGATCAGATCTAATCCACATACTGGCTTTTCTCAAGTTCCTGCCAGTCTAATGGCAATGATGTCCAGGAGCTCACTGGCACCTTGGCAAGGATGGTAAGAGAGGCCATGAGGAAGCCCCATGGTGCCCATATGCAGTGACAAAGCCATCCATTTCAAATATGGAGAGAGGAAAGGTCAGAGAGGCTTCTTAGAGGGTGTGGCCTTGAAGATCAGTAGAAAATGGAATTGAATAACATTCCAAGAGAATGAAACCACAGGAGCAAAAATATTTTTTAAAAGATGGCGGGAAAGAGTCATTTGGGAGGATAGGATTTTTTTCAAAGACCCACTAGCAAGATATATTCCTCCAAGTAATAAGCAGCTGTAAAATAACTGCTGCTACCAAGGCTCATGTTCAATGTGAATTTTAAAATGAAGAGAGATTCCAGGCTACAAAGAATGTATTTGCTTTTTTTTTAATGCTTGCAAAGATGGTGAATGATAGCAAATGCCAATGAAATGCATCGAAATGACACTAGAAAGCAAAATAGAATCTCAAAGATTGCATGAAATATTAATTTAAAGAAAATAAGATCATTTGAAATATAAATCAAAGATCATAAACCCTTCATGTTGTCAAAATCTGGAATATTTTCAATAAGGTACCACATCTCAGACACCACATACAATCAGCCAATTTTTTTTGGATATTACAACTGTAATACAGAACACCACAAAATGCTTCCCTAGCACCCTGAACCAGTCCCATTCCTGAAATAAAACCCAGAAAATCAGTAATGATGCCTGGGAAAGTAATATTTGAAAATCCCATTTCCAAGATGAAGAATCTCATAAAAAGAAATTAAATAAACTTCACCAGAGCCAGCAATGCCCCAGTTGCTTCAAGCTCCCCAAACAGATTGCTTGACAAAAACCAATACAAATCACCAGAATTACTAATTTGCAAGCATTTAAGAAATTAACGTCTACATTTAATTAGCAAACTGGAATGCAAAGCCCAGTTTCTGGCGCTTTCAATCTCTTCTCAGTAATCAGGAGAACAGTGAGTTCTATGGTCTTGTCTTCAACCACAGGTAGAGTGTGTACTGACAGTGCAAGGGCTAACCTCTTGAGGAATTCCACCTTGTAACTCGAGTCCTTCTAAGGCAAACTGAGGTTTGACATGCTCCCCTGCCAATACCTAATAGCCACTCCATGAAGAAATCCTGTGCATCAAAAAGAAGAATCCCTATTCTAAAAAGCAACAGGTATTTAGACCACGGTATGTAGAGGAAGTGTGACTATACCTCAACTCTTGGAGACATATTGTTTGGAGCTTATTTGAAATCCTATAACATCCTGGTAAGTACAACGGAAAATTGACACCCTCCCAGGACTTGACTGAAAACCTATACTACTCAACCACAAAGAGGTGGTTAAAACAAAAGGATTTTCCCTCCCAGAGACTTAGCCAGACTTGTCATGGTTGAAACCAGAGGAATCCCATCTAGCTTTCAGGCTAGAGGGAACCTTAGTTTTGAGTCCAGTTCAATCATCAGTTCAATTTAGTTTTACCCATTACACATCAATCAAACACATCATTGGTGCAAGCCTCTGTTCTGGGCACTAGAAATACAAGTAGAAAACCCACACTTACTGTGATGATCATTTTGCAGTACAGACAAATATTAAATCATTATACTATAACTTTAAACTAATAAATGTTAAATATTAATTATATCTCAATTTCAAAACAAAAGATTTAAAGAAAGACTCGCTTTCTGTGCTAGCACCACCTCCCTCTACCTCAAAATTAAAATAAAGGCAGTAAAGAAGTTTTTAGAGGCTTCCCTGGTGGCTCAGTGGGTAAAGAATCGGCCTGCAATGCAGGAGACCCGGGTTGGATCCCTGGGTCAGGAATATCCCTTGGAGAAGGCAATGGCAACCCACTCCAGTATTCTTGTCTGGGAAATCCCATGGACAGAGGAGCCTGCTGGGCTACAATCCATGGGGTCACAAGAGTCAGACATGACTTAGCGACTAAACCACCAAAGAAGCTTAGAAGAATCTCATCTGTAAAGATGTGTTGCGCTTAGGTAGGGTTTATTTCATCAGTTTCTGAGTGCTTAACCCATAATAAGGGGGCAACTAAAAGCAGGGAGAAACTTCTATACTGAGTCAGAAAGGAAGGGCATGAAGACCCCCAAGTCTTGAGGGTACCAAAAGCAGATTCAGGAGGGGAGAACAGAAGATATGGATATGGTCAGAAATGAATGTGTCAAAGGTTGAAGTCTTCTGAGTGGAGACAGACACAAGAAGTCCACCATCAAAGATGTGTACAGCATGGTGACTATAGTTAACAATACTGTAACAATACAGTTGACCCTTGAACAACTCGAGCCCTGACCTTCCATGAAGTTGAAAATCCACATATATCTTTATAGTCAGCCCTGTGTATCCATGGTTCCTCAATATGCATGCTCTGAATCCATGGATTCAACCAATCACAGTTTGTGTATAATTTAGTGAAAATGATCTAATAATATTTAATGAAAAATAATTCCTATAAGTGGACACTTGCAGTTCAAACCTGTGTTGTTCAAGGGTCAACTGTCTTTGAAAGTTGCTTAGAGAGATCTTAAATGTTCTCACCACACACAAAAAAGAAAACTCTATGAGGTGATGGACGTGTCAACTAACCTTATTAAGGTCATCATCACTGTGCAATATATATGAATATAAAAGTATCACATTGTATACCTTAAGCTTACACAGTGTCAATTATGCCAATTATAGCTCAATACAGCTGGAAAAATAAAAATCAAAAGATCAAATGTGTGGCTATGCTACATGAGTAGAGCAAATGAAGCAGAAACATGTATCATGAAAGCTAGAAGAATAGAGAAACAGTGATGCATTAGAACAGTCATCAATGAAGAAGTAAGTAGGTGATGGGTGGAAAGAAAGACTACAATAGGTAGCACAAAGATTTCTTTTTTTAATGGTTAGATTACATTTATTTATTTATTTTATTGTGTGTTTATTTGGCTGCGCTGCTGCAGTATGTAGGATCTTAGTACCTTGAGCAGGGATCTAACTCGTGCCTCCTGCATTGGAAATACAGTCTTAACTGCTGGGCCACCAGAAAAGTCCCAACACAAGGATTTCTAATTTCTCCCCTGCTAACTTCAAGACTTCAGGTTTTATAAGTAATACTAACTCCTCATACCCAATGCTCCTGTGAAAAAGGATCCATGAGTTTTGGCTTAGAGAATAATAATTTACTGTGTGTCAGGCATTGGGCCGTGTGCTTTTTAAAAATTATTTCATTTAATCTTCAAAACAGGGACTCCCTGGTAGTCCAGTGGTTAAGAATCTGACTGCCAATGCAGGGGACACGGGTTCGATCCTTGGTCCTGGGAGATTCTGCATGCTGCTGGGCAACTAAAGCCCATGCACCACAACTACTGAGCTCATGCTCTAGAGCCCACGAGCCATAACAAGAGAAGCCACTGCAATGAGAAGCCCCCACCCTGCAATGAGAGAGTAGCCCCAGTTAACCTATAGAAAGCACAGGTGCATCAACAAACACCCAGTATAGCCAAACGTAAAGAAAAAATTTTTAAAGAGCACATTCTTAAAAAAAAAAAAAAAAACTATCATCGAAACAACCCTATGAGGTCAGTATATTGTTATTACTACAATTATGCTCATGATGCAAGAAGAAGAAACAGATGTAGAGAGGGCAAGTACCATTTCCAAGGTCATACAGTTATTAAGTGACAGATTTCAGACCTGAATCCATGCAGTCTGACTCCAGGGCCATAGCTCCCAAGCACTCAACCTCTATGAAAATTATGGAAATGTATACATGACTAGTGGCTTCCCAGATGGCTCAGTGGTAAAGAACCTGCCTGCCAATGCAGGAGGCGCAAGAGATGTGGGTTTGATCCCTGGGTGGGTAAGATTCCCTGGAGGAGGAAGTGACAACCCACTGCAGTATTCTTGCCTGGAGAATCCCATGGACAGAGGAGCCTGGCGGGCTACAGTCCATGGGGTCGCAGAGTCAGACACAGCTGATGTGACTGAGCATGCATGCACACATGCATGACTGGTTTAAAGAGTAGGCTTTGATGGCCATTATCAGGATCAGACCTGTTTCCAGCTTTAACTATCAGAATGGCTTTGTGCACTTAAAGTGCCACAAGCCCATGTGCATATATTGTTTTTTATTTTTAATTCTCTACATCTTGGTGACTAACAATCCAATATTGATCATGCTCATTTTGTAGTTACAGGTGTGGAAAGTGCAGAAAGCTGCATAAGTACAGACCAACCTCAGTCCTACCATGCTACTGGTTGAAGCTGTCACACGTCCAGCTCTAATGACAATCACAAAGGCAGTGGATGCTAAAGGTCACTGGCTTTCAACTCTAGGGAACTCGGGGAATACTTCTGCCTGGGCTTTGGCCGATAGTCATTAGGAAAGTTATCTAAAGGGTCTAGTGCCTTTATTTTCACCTAATTACAGCTATCAACTGGCATTTTCAAAGGGCTTCAATTATGTAGTCAGCAGCCTCATGGCATCTGATACAAATAAATTGCATATATTACTAATGTACCCTTCTTGGCCTAGGCTTTGGTAACAGGGAAGTTCCAGAACCATTTAAAGGAGTGCACATTTCTGCTGGAGTAGGGGTTCTTCATTTACTTTGACATCACAGGTCCAAGGAGAGTGTGGTGAACAGTTTCAGAGTCTTTGTCAGAAGATGCACATATACACATACATGGATGATTTTGTATATAATCTTTGGCAGAGAAAGTATAGAAACTTCCTGAAGCACGTTCAAAGATCCCTGCTTAGAATGTCACCATGTCCTACTAAAGTCATACGTATAGAGAAAGGGTTATAACATGGTGCATTCCCTCAATGAAATTGTTGCAAAGATTTTGTTACTTGAAGGAACAAAACATCTGTTAACTGAAGGAACAGAAGTCTTGTCAATAGAACTGAACATCACATTTGATACAATCTTTAGAAGCAAAAAGCACATTTTATCCTGTAATATCACTTCAACAATATTTTTGTTTAAAATGCCCAATCATGTTATACTATTCTGGAATCCTCTTAGATTTCTGATAGTGGCCACTTGCTAATCAAAATGTGGTCCCTGAATCAGCAGCATTGGCATCACCTGGGAACTTGGTAGAAACACAGAACCCCAGGTCTCATCCCAGAGATACTGGATCAGGATCTGCACCTTACCATATTCCCAGATGAGGGACTTCCCTGGTGGTCCAGTGGTGAGGACTCCATGCTTCCAGTGCAGGGGGCCCAGGCTCAATCCCTAGTCAGGGTGCTAGATCCCACACACTATAACTAAATATTCTGCATGCCACAATGAAGATTGAAGATCCCATGTGCTGGAACCAAGATCTGGTGCAGCCAAATACATAAATGTTATAAAAAGATTCTCAGGTGATGCATATTCACATGCCATTGGAGAAGGATTGATGGGCACAGTGCCTGAAGAAGCAGTGAGATGCGGTACAGTGAGGACCAAGGCTATGAAACCAAGCTCCGCTGTTTGTTAGCCTGTGACTGTGGGCAAATTTCTCAACTTCTCTGAGGATGCTTCAAGTCTATCTATGTGTCAAAGGGTTTTGTGCCTGACTCATAAACATGTATAGACATAAAAGTTATGACCAACCTAGATAGCATATTCAAAAGAAGAGACATTACTTTGCCAACAAAGGTCTGTCTAGTCAAGGCTATGGTTTTTCCTGTGGTCATGTATGGATGTGAGAGTTGGACTGTGAAGAAGGCTGAGTGCCGAAGAATTGATGCTTTTGAACTGTGGTGTTGGAGAAGACTCTTGAGAGTCCCTTGGACTGCAAGAAGATCTAACCAGTCCATTCTGAAGGAGATCAGCCCTGGGATTTCTTTGGAAGGAATGATGCTGAAGCTGAAACTCCAGTACTTTGGCCACCTCATGTGAAGAGTTGACTCACTGTAAAAAACTCTGATGCTGGGAGGGATTGGAGGCAGGAGGAGAAGGGGATGAGATGGCTGGATGGCATCACTGACTCGACGGTCATGAGATGTTTAAGCTGGTTTTAAAAAAGGCAGAGGAACCAGAGATCAAATTGCCAATATCCGCTGGATCATTGAAAAAGCAAAAGAGTTCCAGAAAAACATCTATTTCTGCTTTATTGACTATGCCAAAGCCTTTGACTGTGTGGATCACAAGAAACTTTGGAAAATTC